>CM042444.1:1327610-1350110 GCA_023631565.1 Gymnocephalus cernua | reverse complement strand
ACATATCTTTATCTACAAAAGAGGAAATTTCACATACAGTATTACTCTGTACATGTATAATTCTAATGTATTCCATAACAGAAAAACGCGATTTTGCGATCGCATAATTCAATGCATAATCAGCCAAAGTCTGCATATTTATGCGGGGGGGGGGGGGCGCATTTTTTCAAATAAGCCGTATTTTGCCGCATAAATTGCGGATTTTCACGCAAAATATGCGGGGCTTGCATGATTTCATAATCCCCGCATTTTTGTTGCAAAAAAGTCACATATATCTCAGCAGAAAGATGAAAAATGTTGTTTACTTCACACAAGAGCAGCCGTTTTCCCCTGTTGCCATGGGAACGTTATGAAGTAATGACGTAACACGGTGTTTTTCATCAAACCGCAATTTTTGCAAGTTCCCGCAATTTCATCGCATAAAACTGCATAAATATCCCGCATATTCCATCACATTTTTTAAGAAAACGTGCCGCATAATCAAGGATTTTTGCCCGCAACAATCACAAAAATACTCTGGAGTTTTCTGGAGGGACTGACTAGCCACCTGGCTGGATAAGGGTTAAAAGCATGGTTTAGCTTGACACTTGAGGAATGCACAGTGTGTCCAGCTGTGCCTGCATCTGTGTGTGGTTTATTTAGGAAGCCCAGAGAGAGTCGTACAGAGGGGACAGAGCGAGTGAGAGACGATGCTTGTGGTTTTAGTGTGTTGTGTGAAAGTAGCTCTTAATGGTTTTATAGTGTGTTATTATGGAGCCATTTTCAAAATGCTGGGATGGCAAAGCAAAGAAGTCTAGTGGAGGTCATTGTCACGGTTTCAGCAGGAGGACCCAAATGCAAGACTCTTCCAGGCAGAAGTGCAGACAAACACGCTTTAGTTTGACTCTACAACTTAACTTACAACTACAAACGAACAGGACTCTCACGATGAAATACGCGGGGCTTGCATGATTTCATAATCCCCGCATTTTCATTGCAAAAAAGTCACATATATCTCAGCAGAAAGTTGAAAAATGTTGTTTACTTCACATAAGAGCAGCCATTTTCCCCTGTTGCCATGGGAACGTTATGAAGTGATGTAATTTCTCCTAGTGAGAACACGGTGTTGGGGAATCACGTTTTTTGTCTTTTTCATCAAACTGCAGTTTTTGCAAGTTCCTGCAATTTCATCGCATAAAATTGCATAAATATCCCGCATATTCCATCGCATTTAACAGACAGACAGACAGACAGACAGACAGACAGACAGACAGACAGACAGACAGACAGACAGACAGACAGACAGACAGACAGACAGACAGACAGACAGACAGACAGACAGACAGACAGACAGACAGACAGACTGACTGACTGACTGACTGACTGACTGACTGACTGACTGACTGACTGACTGACTGACTGACTGACTGACTGACTGACTGACTGACTGACGGACGGACGGACGGACGGACGGACATATAAAGATCTGGCAAAGTACTCAAAACCACCTCTGTATCACATTTTGCCATGATGACACACATGCATGCACACACACACACACACACACACACACACACACACACACACACACACACACACACACACACACACACACACACACACACACACACACGCCTCCCTTTTGCTGGTGTATTATTCTAGAAATGTGGGGCCTCACGTCATCAGCCAACAGTTTATCACAGCTGTTAAGTGGAAGCTGTTGTGTGCCACTTCTTGTAAAGTGGTCTGGCAGCATGTACGAGTAAATTCTGAACTTGTCTCCTCTTTCTGTCAGCCATGCTAATAAAACTGCTTTCATGTTGACACGAGCAGTGGGTGGGAAATTGTCACTGGGAGGACCTGTCATTAGTCATAGGAGTTTCCCTTTGTTCTCAATGAGGATGAATTATTTCATAATGTGATCTTTTAAAGCCAATGTCATTTCACATTGTATCTCTGATTAATGGCTATTGAAATAATAATAATAAGTATGGTATGGACAACATTTTGCAAAAAAAAGCATGTCCTCTGTGTGTCCAATCAGGGACAGCATAAACTAAACAGCGCTGCTCTTGAACATGATAATAGCAGTACATGCATAGTACGTAACGTGCTACATTTTAATCACTGATATGATCACCGTGAGTCAAAATTTTGGCGTAATGGAAAACACACTTGACACGACAGGATGCAGTCGTGGTTAACACAGGAAGCCGGTCTGTTTCTTCACTACGATCCTCTCTGTCTCAACCACACAGAGAATAGTTTAGACGAATTTGAACTAAGTGAATATGGTTACATGCAGCCAGGGCTTTAAATTAAAACCCACCAACCTGCCAAATACCTGTAAAACTTCATTTTGGCGGTAACATTGTAAAGTTCCTAGCCAATTTGGCAGGTAATAAATGAAGCCAATAACACTGCGTCTGTTTAAATTGGCGGTTGTACTCATTGTTTCCAGATTGGTCTGTTTTCCTGCAAGAAATTTGGGCAGTTTTGTGTGTGTTTGGCTTGAAAACATCATCTTTATCTAGCAACACTGCTTGTAGTACTAAGGCCGATTACACACTGCAAGCGTCTCGAGAGCGTGGCGTTTCTGTTGCGTGTCAGAGGCGTGGTGGTTGCGTGGATTTTTCTGTGTCCTACACACCAGAAACGTGCCTAACGCGGCGCTGCTGCTGCTCGCCTTGTCTGGACACGTGGATGTTTCCCATTGATTTACTGCACTCAAGCAGTAGTTTTCCTAAACCCAACCGTCTGTTGTGGTTTTCCTAAACTCAACCGTCTGTTGTTGTTTTCCTAAACCCAACCGTCTGTTGTTGTTTTCCTAAACCCAACCGTCTGTTGTTGTTTTCCTAAACTCAACCGTCTGTTGTTGTTTTCCTAAACCCAACCATCTGTTGTTGTTTTCCTAAACTCAACCGTCTGTTGTTGTTTTCCTAAACCCAACCATCTGTTGTTGTTTTCCTAAACTCAACCGTCTGTTGTTTTCCTAAACCCAACCGTCTGTTGTTGTTTTCCTAAACCCAACTGTCTGTTGTTGTTTTCCTAAACCCAACCGTCTGTTGTTTTCCTAAACCCAACCGTCTGTTGTTGTTTTCCTAAACTCAACCATCCGTTGTTGTTTTCCTAAACTCAACCGTCTGTTGTTGTTTTCCTAAACCCAACCGTCTGTTGTTGTTTTCCTAAACTCAACCGTCTGTTGTTGTTTTCCTAAACCCAACCATCTGTTGTTGTTTTCCTAAACTCAACCGTCTGTTGTTGTTTTCCTAAACCCAACCATCTGTTGTTGTTTTCCTAAACTCAACCGTCTGTTGTTTTCCTAAACCCAACCGTCTGTTGTTGTTTTCCTAAACCCAACTGTCTGTTGTTGTTTTCCTAAACCCAACCGTCTGTTGTTTTCCTAAACCCAACCGTCTGTTGTTGTTTTCCTAAACTCAACCATCCGTTGTTGTTTTCCTAAACTCAACCGTCTGTTGTTGTTTTCCTAAACCCAACCGTCTGTTGTTGTTTTCCTAAACTCAACCATCCGTTGTTGTTTTCCTAAACTCAACCGTCTGTTGTTGTTTTCCTAAACCCAACCGTCTGTTGTTGTTTTCCTAAACCCAACCGTCTGTTATTGTTTTCCTAAACCCAACTGTCTGTTGTTGTTTTCCTAAACCCAACCGTCCTGTTGTTGTTTTCCTAAACCCAACCGTCCTGTTGTTGTTTTCCTAAACCCAACTGTCTGTTGTTGTTTTCCTAAACCCAACCGTCCTGTTGTTGTTTTCCTAAACCCAACCGTCCTGTTGTTGTTTTCCTAAACTCAACCGTCCTGTTGTCCCGCCACGACCTTTTCCTGAACTTAAGGGGCCGTGTTCATTTCACGGAATTCTGTGAGATCAAGTTAAAACGTTTGGTGATCCCTTGACTCTTCCTCAAGTGCCATTAAATACAGTATGTCTACAACTATTGATTTGATTGTCATGAAATTGGGAACACATGAATTTTCTTCTCAAGATTTATTGTAATAACTTTTGTGAACTCCTCAGGCGTGATTTCACTTTGTCCAATACTTTGGTTAATGACCAGTTGGTCATACATCTGCTCATATAAGTGAAGACAATTGTCGTTTAATGGGACATTATTCAAAACATTATTAATATTATCCAAAAACTTGTCATTGTCTTGCTTACATTCAGTATATACTGAACTGTGTGTGTGTGTGTGTGTGTGTCTGTGTGTGTGTGTGTGTGTGTCTCTGTATGTATGTGTGTGTGTGTGTGTGTGTCTGTGTCTTTGTCTGTGTGCGTGTGTGTGTGTGTGTGTGTGTGTATGTGTGTGTGTGTCTCTGTGTGTGTGTGTGTGTGTGTGTCTGTGTGTGGGTTATTCTTCGGCAAACAGATTTTTAAATTGAAAACAACTTTATCGTGTTATCACATCAAAATGCCATTATATCAAGAGTTTAATGGAACATTATCCAAAACATTATTAATATTGTCATTGTCTTGCTTACATTCAGTATATACTGAACTCTGTGTGTGTGTGTGTGTTTACATTTAAATATAATACACAGTAAGTGTTTATAATCTCTAATAAATATATATTCTTCTGTGTTCCTCAGTGGCCAAATAAAACTGGACTGTCCAATCAGAGACGACGAATACTCACCCAGATGAGACGAGTTTGGGACATCGCTGAGTGCTCCGACCAACATGAAGATCTGTGTGTGTGTGTTTGTGTGTGTGTGTGTGTTGTTACATTATAGTAACATGTATGAGTGAAAATGTCTTAAAACATTCGTGTGAGTGTGTGCATGTGAAAGGTGAAGTAGTGTGAGTGCGAGCGGGGTCTGCTGGTGTTCACCATGTCTGAGGAGGGCGAGACTAACTGCACCATCAGCCATGAAATCCACCAGTACCTCTTCTCCTCAGTGTATATACTCGTACTATTGGTAAGTGTGTGTACGGCAGGGCTGGTCGATTCCAACTACAATGCTCATATTATGCTTTTTGGCGTTTTCCCTTTCCTTTATCCACTCCCTCCAGAAAAACGCGATTATGCGATCGCAGAATTCAATGCATAATCAGCCAAAGTCTGCATATTTATGCGGGGGGGGGGGGGGGGGGGGGGCGCATTTTTTCAAATACGCCGCACTTTCGCCGCATAAATTGCCGATTTCCACGCAAAATATGCGGGGCATGCATGATTTCATAATCCCGCATTTTCGTTGCAAAAAATTCACATATATCTCAGCAGGAAGATGAAAAATGTTGCGTTTACTTCACACAAGAGCCGCCATTTCCCCCTGTTGCCATGGGGACGTTATGAAGTGATGTCATTTCTCCTAGTGAGAAACTGCAATTTTTGCAAGTTCCCACAATTTCTTTCGCATAAAATCGCATAAATATTCCGCATATTCAATCGCATTTTTTAAGAAAACGTGCCGCATAATCAAGGATTTTTGCCCGCAACAATCACAAGGATTTTCAGGATTTTCAGGACTGGTCCAAAACTCCACAAGGACCTCAGGTGCAACAATTGACCCATTTCCACCACTAGGTGGCGCTGTAGTGGTGCTAAAACGTCCACACCGTACACCGGACATTGAAAAACCACATATCCACACGTTCCCTGGATCCAACTGAATCGCCTGATATAGGCCACGCCCATTTCCGCCTGGACTTTTATGCGTGAAAAATCGTGATTTATCAAAAAACTACTTTTTTGATCTCCTCCTAGACCGCGGGACCGATCTCCATGAAACTTTTTCTAGCATGCACGCGTTTTCGGCGCGCCTGAGACGTGAGTGTGCACCAGGCAGCGTGCACGCTCTAACCTGTTAACATGGGAGCCGAAATAAAAACGTCCACGCCACGCAGGCAGCGTGCAAGCGGCCTAAGTAGT
This sequence comes from Gymnocephalus cernua, assembly GCA_023631565.1. NCBI lineage: Eukaryota > Metazoa > Chordata > Actinopteri > Perciformes > Percidae > Gymnocephalus > Gymnocephalus cernua. The sequence goes on along the minus strand of CM042444.1, from coordinate 1,344,245 downwards.
CTCGCTTTCCAAGACCTTCCTCCACAGCAGAGGGTATGGAACAAGCGACCCATATCGTCGTATGGTCTAAAAATTAACGCATCATTTTTTGATGTTATCCAGCAGCTGGTTACATATTAAAATTATTTATATGAATATCAGTGTTTTTGTGATTATCATTAGGGGATATCTGTGGACTCACAGATATATAATTGAATATTGAAACAGAATTTAGTAATCAATGAAGAGCATTGTGGAAAAAAAAAAAAAACTGCCTGATGAAATCAAAATATTCCCCAATAAATGATCTTGTTGATTGTAGGTCGGCATTCCCTCCAACCTGTACTCTTTGTACCACGCTGCTCTGCAGCTGAAGCAGAAGAATGAGCTGGGAGTTTATTTAATTAACCTCACTGTGTCCGACCTGTTATACCTGGCGTCATTACCCCTGTGGCTGCAGTACTTCTTTCAGGTAGCGTAAAACCACTCATTTATTTTGTCATAACGATCAAAAACTGTTATTACTTTACTGTATGTGCACTTATTATGTTTCTTCAAGCAGCACTTTTATGTGACTCCTAAGCCTAATGCATATATGGTAATGTCATTTGGTAAATTTGGGATTTTTTTCACTCAACAATGTACTCTCAGTCTGATTATACCTTTCATTTTGATTTATTAAAGGTGCACTCCTTGATCCGCTAGCTCCCCCCCCCCGAACACACTGTGACAAAGCCCGGTCTCGGGAGACAACACAGGGCTCGTAAACGTCACACTAACACTAGAGGCACAGGCTGTGCACCAAAACACAACAAACGACGTTCCAGCCAATCATCGACAAGATGGTTGGTTGCTCTAAAAGCACTCCCACCCCCCAACCACCTTGTCTGTGATTGGCTGGAACGTGGTTTGTTGTATTTTGGTGCACAGCCTGTGCCTCTAGTGTTAGTGTGACGTTTACGAGCCCTGTGTTGTCTCCCGAGACCGGGCTTTGTCACAGTGTGTTCGGGGGGGTGGGGGCAGCTAGCGGATCAAGGAGAGATGACCATTTACCATTTGAGACTAAAATGAAATCACGCTGAAACCACACAGGAACTCATGGTGCACCTTTAATGTAAAAATCCAGTTTTATCTGCATTTTTCTACGTGCCACCTACCTGTTGTCTTGTTCATCTACTTAGAGTCTAGTTTATGTGTCTGTGTGTGCGTTGTTGTTTCAGGATGATGACTGGAGTCACAGGGAGTGGTTGTGTCAGCTCTGTGGCTTCCTGCTCTATGAGAACATTTACATCAGCATTGGTTTCCTGTGCTGTATCAGCCTGGACCGCTACCTGGCTGTGGTCCACCCTTTAAGGTGATTCTGATTCAGCATGATTGCTGTAGCAGTAGGTAGGCCTGTAACAGTTATTGTTCCGTATGCACTTTGTCCTGTAATGTTTGATGTGCCTTCTGGATGCTTTTTTAAAATTTGTTTATGTGTTTAACTTCGGTTGGCCTTTTATTTTGTAGTTTTGTTGTTATCATTACACAGTCCCTCCAGAAAAACGTGATTATGCGATCACATAATTCAATGCATAATCAGCCAAAAAAATGAAGGAAAAAATTTTGAGGAAAAAAAAACGTTTGGAAAATAAAAAATGTGAGGAAAATAAAAAATGTGAGGAAAATAAAAAATGTGAGGAAAGTAAAAAATGTGAGGAAAATAAAAAACGTGAGGAAAATAAAAAATGTGAGAAAAATAAAAAAAATGTGAGAAAAAAAAATGTGAGGAAAATAAAAAATGTGAGGAAAATAAAAAAAATGTGAGGAAAATAAAAAAAATGTGAGGAAAATAAAAAATGTGAGGAAAGTAAAAAATGTGAGGAAAATAAAAAATGTGAGGAAAATAAAAAATGTGAGGAAAATAAAAAATGTGAGGAAAATAAAAAATGTGAGGAAAATAAAAAATGTGAGGAAAGTAAAAAATGTGAGGAAAATAAAAAATGTGAGGAAAATAAAAAATGTGAGAAAAATAAAAAACGTGAGGAAAATAAAAAAAATGTGAGGAAAATAAAAAACGTGAGGAAAATAAAAAACGTGAGAAAAATAAAAAATGTGAGAAAAATAAAAAAAATGTGAGAAAAAAAATGTGAGGAAAATAAAAAATGTGAGGAAAATAAAAAATGTGAGGAAAATAAAACGTGAGAAAAATAAAAAAAATGTGAGGAAAATAAAAAACTTGAGGAAAATAAAAAATGTGAGGAAAATAAAAACGTGAGAAAAATAACAAAAATGTGAGAAAAATAAAAAAACGTGAGAAAAATAACAAAAATGTGAGAAAAATAAAAAAACGTGAGGAAAATAAAAACGTGAGAAAAATAACAAAAATGTGAGGAAAATAAAACGTGAGAAAAATAAAAAAATGTGAGGAAAATAAAAACGTGAGGACACCGCAATTTTTGCAAGTTCCCGCAATTCCGCAGTTCATCGCATAAAATTGCATAAATATCCCGCATATTCCATTGCATTTTTTAAGAAAACGTGCCGCACAATCAAGGATTTTTGCCCGTAACAATAACAGGGACCGATTACATTGATGTTTGTAGGATTAGGGTTTTTTTAGTCTCTTTGTCGTCCCTAAATGTCTCGTCTCCGGCGTTTTCTTGTGGCGCTTTTGTTCCTAGCGTCCTAGCAACATCACTGGCTTATGCAGTTTTATCATCAATCAACCGCAGTAAGAGCTAATTTAATGCTAATGACATGTTCTCTCCTTTCTGTCTCTTGTTGGTCTCCAGGTTCACCTCTCTCCGCTCTATGAGTGCGGCGTGGCTTGTTAGCGCCATTATCTGGCTGAAGGAGATCGCTGTGGGTGTGGTTTTCTTCCGCCATAAAGAGCTGAGCAAAAACCGCAAGAACCAATCGGTGTGCTTCGAGCACTACCCCATGCAGACTTGGGAGTATCCAATCAACTATTACCGCTTCACTGTCGGCTTCATGTTTCCGCTGGCTATTTTATTGGTATGATGATTTTTCAGATCTATGTTTTTCATCCAAAATGAAATTTAAATTGATTGAGATGATGAGCTTGAGTTCTGAAAAACTCTAAAGATATTACTCAGTTAGAGCTGGACTGTACTTTTGCTACTGTTACACTACATTTTAGCATGTCACGCGCAAATGTAACGGCTCCATTGTAACGTAGGAAATCTTTTTGCACACTTCTTCTTTGTCGGGCAGGTGCGTTGGATATGACCAAAGGTAGCAGATCAGGAGCTTAGAAATAATCCCGCACACTGACCATTTCACAAGCATTTATCTATCAGACCCTCCAGAAAAACGCAGAGTGTTTTTGTGATGGAATATGCGGGATATTTATGCAATTTTATGCTATGAAATTGCGGCAACTTGCAAAAATTGCGGGAACTTGCAAAAATTGCGGTTTGATGAAAAAGAGAAAACAAAGTGATTCCCCCCCAACACCGTGTTCTCACTAGGAGAAATGACGTCACTTCATAACGTTCCCATGGCAACAGGGGAAAATGGCTGCTCTTGTGTGAAGTAAACAACATTTTTCATCTTCCTGCTGAGATATATGTGACTTTTTTGCAATGAAAATGCGGGGATTATGAAATCATGCAAGCCCCGCGTATTTTGCGTGGAAATCGGCAATTTATGCGGCGAAAGTGCGGCGTATTTGAAAATATGCGTCTCCCCCCCCCCCCCCCGCATAAATATGCAGACTTTGGCTGGTTATGCGTTGAATTCTGCGATCGCATAATCGTGTTTTTCTGGAGGGAGTGATTTTATTTAGAAAATACAAAGTTTCGGAGTTAGACCTTCATCAGTAAATTGGCTCCATTGTAAAAGTAAAATATACAACGTGACATCATGACTTCGCGTAAACATACACGCCACTTTCCTAAAGCCAAGTGGCGTGTTATCTGCACGCATTTTGAGCTATCCGCGTGTACGTCTACGCCGTATACAGCGGCTGTAAACATACACGCCACTTGCCACGTGCCGTGTTATCGCGAGAACGTCGCACGCGTGAAAAAACAAAAAGGTTGGGGTTAGGAAAAGAATATTGGGGAAGTCTTTAGTAAAACGACAACTTCTCAGTCCCTCGCCCCCCTTTCTGCTAAAGCCCAAAACGGTCTCCTAAGCCCCTCCCCCCACAAGGGAGAATGAATGCATGTGCATGAGCAGTGATTGACACATAATTAGACACGCCCCCCTGGCCCTGATTGGTGCATCTGAACAGGGAGAGGTGGATTTTTGTAAATCCACCTCTCCAGGCTGTAGGTGGAGCCAGAGGAATGACCTGCTTCATGTAGTTCTACTGGAACATCGGGGCAGTTTCAGCAGATATATGACAGAAAGGTACTTTTAGAAGTATTACCTACTGCACCTTTAAAATCCCAAACTGCCAAAACTACAGCCTTGTGTGATGAATGAATGAATAATCTTATTTTTGCATAGTGTATAATACTACTAATACTATCTTAAGAAATATAAAACCGTCTGTTTCTATTTACAATCAATTGTGTAAATACAGTCGTATTAGATGTGAGGATGAAGAAAAGGATTATTTAATGGAAATATGCAGTAGAGTTGGTTATCTTGACAATGCTTTTGATGCATCCGACGACGATGTGTTTTCGGTCCAGATCAGCTACCTGTGCGTCCTTCGGGCCGTGGGCCGGAGCGCCGGGACGCAGCCGGATCAGAAGACGAGGATCAGGCAGCTAGTCAGCAGCACCATTCTCATCTTCCTCGTCTGTTTCTCCCCCTACCACGTCTTCCTCTTGGTGCGCACCCTGCTGGAGCGAGACTGCAACTTCATCGCAGGTACGCGGCACTTCCTCGCAAAGTTATCCAGTGGGTGAAAATGTTGAGGTAACCTGTGTGACCCGTGTTCTTTATTTTCCAGGAATATTTAACTACTACCACATGTCACTGCTGCTGACCACGCTGAACTGCGTGGCCGATCCCGCTCTCTACTGCTTCGTAAGCGAAAGTGCCCGCCGCGGCCTGTACAGAGCCGTATTCCGGCCCGTGGCTCGGATACTGTGCTGCTGCTTTCGCCGCGGCAACGCCAGCCCCGCCAACCCGGCAACCGATTCCCGCGAGGTCGCCACCGACGAGAACGGCCAGCCGACCGTGATACTGCTCACGCACACCAGCAACTTAGGAAAAACAGACACGTCCAGCAAAAAGACCATTTTAGTCACACAGACTAACGAAAAGACTATCATACCCGTAATTATACACGATGACAGACACTCTGAGAGGTGCGTGGACAGGGACGGAAAGCCCAGCTGTGTGATTGCCATGGAAGAGCAGAACAAAAAGACAGAGAGGACTGACGAGATAGACAAGACCCCCGGGCAACGGGATTAAGGAGCCAAGACTGCCTGTAAACATGAAGCCCACCCAGCTGTGTTTACATCATCGTCATTGTCAATATCATCAATATCATCAATATCATCATCATCATCCAATGGCATTGGACTGAAAACATCTTCTTCTTGGTACAGTAACTTCCACTGCGTGAATCTGATGCCCTTCATTTCTCTGATTTGTTTGTAGACATGGGAGCAAATTGGAGGTCCGTTATGCATGAGGAGGTCACGGGTACCTTTATTTAATTGGGTATTTGGGTACCAAAAGATCAAGTATAAGCTAGTATTAACTACAGTGTTTGGGTTGCCAGCTGTAGCGTAGCCAGAAGCCATGTTGTGTGGGTGGGAAGAGAAAATATGTGGGCATGGTAGCTAATCATTTTGGTCAGTGCATGAACACAATGCGCTAAATAAGAAAGTGGTATACTTATGGTGCAGCTGTACAAATAATGACATAATACTTTTAATGGATTTACGGATGTTAGCTGACTTAAGAAGAACATGTGTCTTTGTTTCTACCACTGGGTAGGGATTACATTTATTAAAGTTGTCCATGAATATGACCAAAATCTACCCATTAGCAGCTTTCTGCAGTATTTTGTTGGGCATAATGTAACGTCCATGGATGGATTTGGGACTTTAGCATAGTCGATTGATTTAAACTTTTGCTAAACAGCCCAATTTGGCCGATAATTGGCAAAAAAAAGAATAATGGTGAATGCTAAAACAGCAGCTAGGTCGTAAACAACCGGGTCTCTTGCCGTTTGTTGTTTCTTTTGTCAAAAGTTACGCAGTCTTGCTTTAAACCAGGGGTTTCAAAATCAATTTAGCTACGGGCCACGCTGGAAATGACGATCCCAATCAGGGCCAAACATGTTGAGTTTATTGACGTGCTTTTATTTAACAAAAAAAAGTCAATTAACTTTGTATTATTGCATGTCTCATGTAGCTTTCTCCCGTACAGTTTGCTGACATAAAACCCTAAAAAAGTTTCTTAGCCATCAAAGAATTTAGCAAGTCATGAAAAACAAACATTTACACATCAGTTCCCTCCAGAAAAACGTGATTATGCGATCGCATAATTTAATGCATAATCAGCCAAAGTCTGCATATTTATGCGGGGGGGGCGCATTTTTTCAAATACGCTGCACTTTCGCCGCATAAATTGCCGATTTCCACTTGCATTATTTCATAATCCCGCATTTTCATTGGAAAAAAGTCACATATATCTCAGCAGAAAGATGAAAAATGTTGCGTTTACTTCACACGAGAGCAGCCATTTTCCCCTGTTGCCATGGGAACGTTATGAAGTGACGTAATTTCTCCTAGTGAGAACACGGTGTTGGGGGGGGATCACTTTGTTTTCTCTTTTTCATCAAACCGCAGTTTTTGCAAGTTCCCGCAATTTCTTCGCATAAATTTGCATAAATATCCCGCATATTCCATCACATTTTTTAAGAAAACGTGCCGCATAATCAAGGATTTTTGCCCTCAATAATCACAAAAAACCTCTGCGTTTTTCTGGAGGGACTGGTATTATACATTTTTAAAAGCATCCGACTCACAACAACCTGTTTCTCAGCCTGGATATTAAAAATCTCTGCTTCTGCGGGGAATTCTGGGTCTCAGAGTCGGCAAATCTGTCAATTTCTGCACGGCAGCGTCGCATAATTACAGTACAAAAAACTGTTTCCTGATTTTTTTTTTGTCCAGCCAAAATTTGCTGTGAACCTAAATTGAATTGCGGAACGGATCAAAATTTGCAAGGGGCCGGATTTGGGCCCCCGGGCCTCGAGTTTGACACGTCAACCCATGTTAACCCAAAACTTCAAGGTTTTTAATGGCTTTCATTGATATTATATATTGTTAAATGTCTCTGAAAAATAATTTCACGTCATTTTAAGACATGATAATATTGAGTAAGCAAATGGCTTTGAGTGACTTTAAATTTCCATTTTGATGTCAGTGAATGCAGATAGATGTGACGGGCTTTCTGGTTTTTAATGTGCATGCATCTTTGCTATGAGATAATGAGACTATTATTATTATTATTATTATTATAGATCATTTTAAATAGTTAAGAATATGTAAGTCCATCGGTTATTTACATAATATGTAAGTTGTAACATTATGTAAATAACCAATGGACTTACAGATTCTTAACTATTTAAAATGATCTATAATAATAATAATAATAATAATAATAAGTAGATCAAAAATTTTGTGTGGAAGTATAACAATGTCCAAACAACATCTTGTTCCACAATCATCATGTTTAAAACTTAGAACTACTTTACATGTTATAAAATGAAATGATTGTCAAAATTAAAAAATAAAAACAAACATGAATTAACTATAACTTTATGGTGGAAGATTTAATTGTAAAAAGGTTTACATAATCAGGGACATCCAGGTGATAAAGACTAGAAGAACATTTAAAAGACTTTTTAATAATCACCAGGTTAATGTTACATTAAGAAATAAACCCCCAAAAACTGTGTGGTGGGTTATATATATATATACATCCATGGTGAAAATACATATATTAACTAGAAAAAAAATTTCAAATACGCCGCACTTTCGCCGCATAAATTTCCGATTTCTGCGCAAAATATGCGGGGCTTGTATGATTTCATAATCCCGCATTTTCGTTGCAAAAAAGTCACATATATCTCAGCAGGAAGATGAAAAATGTTGTTGACTTCACACGAGAGCAGCCATTTTCCCCTGTTGCCATGGGAACATTATGAAGTGATGTCATTTCTCCTAGTGAGAACACGGTGTTGGGGGGGAATCACTTTGTTTTTTCTTTTTCATCAAACCGCAATTTTTGCAAGTTCCCACAATTTCATTGCATAAAATTGCATAAATATCCCGCATATTCCATCGCATTTTTTAAGAAAACGTGCCGCATAATCAAGGATTTTTGCCCGCAACAATCACAAAAAAACTCTGTGTTTTTCTGGAGGGACTGAAAAATGTCTTTCATGAAGAAAATGAGCGTGAATGCTGAAAAGCTAAATTGCTGAAGCTAAACTGAATTAATAGCTTAACTGCATGAGAAGAAGGTGAAGTAGTGAGAATAGTGGGAAAAGTTGAATAACACAAACTGAATTATTGGCTTTAAAAGTTCAATAATGCCAAAAGATGAAGAACATTGTATGGTTTTAATTTATTTTATAGCTGAAAATATGAATAAGTAGAGAAGAGAGAGAGAGCTGTAAGAAACATTTATGAAAATGCAGAAATATTAAAACAACACTGCTGAAAACCTGAAAGTTGAAATGTAAAATCAGAGTTGGAACCTGAACTGCATTACCTAAATGAGCTAAGAGCTGAAATACCTTGCTTAAAAAGCTGGAAACTAAACTGGAATACTGTCAAAAGTAGAAGTTCTGACTGGTGAATTGGCAAGAGTGGCAGCATTTGAAAAGATGTCTTATAAAACATTTGGAAAATTAGAATTCTATGATAAAAAAATCATTCAAAAATCATCATGATTATTCTATGAAGGAAGAAAAGAGACTGTAAATTGAAATAATTCCTTGAAGAGATGCATCTACGGTATTTTGTTTTTTTCATTTATTTTTATTTGTGCGCATGTGGTATGTTATTTAATAATCGTACCTTATATTTATTTGTTATTATTTGTAGGTTAGTTTTGTTTCTTCCTAACATGCACAAGACATCTTATATGGGGACGACATCTATGTGCAACCAAGGTGAATTTGTTTGTAATAATGTGTTTTGTTTTGATTTAGGGTGGGGGCGAGGGGGGGGGGGGGTTATGTTGTATTTGTTTTTGTATGAATGCTGTATTAAAAAAATAAAAACTGTTATTCACAAAAAGGTTTTAATTAATTGACTGAAAAGGCTGAAAGAAGAAATACGTATTATTATGCGACATATCCATTGCATGGAACAAAAAAGCATCACACTAAAAAACTGAAAGGTGATATGTGTTTCTTGTAAAAAAAAAGGGGGCTGTATATTTTTGCATTGAAAAAGCTGTTAAAATAAAATGCATTAATTACAAGCGTGTTAAAAAAAAAAGAGTTAAGGCATGGGAAATGCCTTGCTGGTACTAGATGGAGCAGTACTAACCACTGATCCACCGTGACACAAAATATAGTATGTCGAAACAGTCAGCATAGTTAAAAATTAAAAAGTCATAGTGTGTACGTATGGAAGAAGTGGTAACAAAGTCATAGTACAATATGTCGAAAAAGTCATAGTATAGTATGTCGAAAAAGTACCAAAAAAGTCATAGTATAGTATGTCGAAAAAAAGTACCAAAAAAGTCATAGTATAGTATGTTGAAAAAAGTACCAAAAAAGTCATAGTATAGTAGGTCGAAAAAAGTACCAAAAACGTCATAGTATAGTATGTCGAAAAAAAGTACCAAAAAAGTCATAGTATAGTATGTTGAAAAAAGTACCAAAAAAGTCATAGTATAGCATGTCAAAAAACGTACCAAAAAAGTCACAAAAAAGTACCAAAAAAGTCACAAAAAAGTCATAGTATAGTATGTCGAAAAAGTACCAAAAAAGTCACAAAAAAGTACCAAAAAAGTCACAAAAAAGTCATAGTACAGTGTTGAAAAAGTCACAAAAAAGTCATAGTATAGTATGTCGAAAAAGTACCAAAGAAATTCATAGTATAGTATGTCGAAAAAGTACCAAAAAAAGTCATAGTATAGTATGTCAAAAAACGTACCAAAAAAGTCACAAAAAAGTACCAAAAAAGTCACAAAAAAGTCATAGTATAGTATGTCGAAAAAGTACCGAAAAAGTACCAAAAAAGTCACAAAAAAGTACCTAAAAAGTCACAAAAAAGTCATAGTACAGTGTTGAAAAAGTCACAAAAAAGTCATAGTATAGTATGTCAAAAAGGTTTTAATTATTGACTGAAAAGGCTGAAAGAAGAAATACGTATTATTATGCGACATATCCATTGCATGGAACAAAAAAGCATCACACTAAAAAACTGAAAGGTGATATGTGTTTCTTGTAAAAAAAAAAGGGGGCTGTATATTTTTGCATTGAAAAAGCTGTTAAAATAAAATGCATTAATTACAAGCGTGTTAAAAAAAAAGAGTTAAGGCATGGGAAATGCCTTGCTGGTACTAGATGGAGCAGTACTAACCACTGATCCACCGTGACACAAAATATAGTATGTCGAAACAGTCAGCATAGTTAAAAATTAAAAAGTCATAGTACAATATGTCGAAAAAGTCATAGTATAGTATGTCGAAAAAGTCCCAAAAAAGTCATAGTATAGTATGTCGAAAAAGTCCCAAAAAAGTCATAGTATAGTATGTCGAAAAAAGTACCAAAAAAGTCATAGTATAGTATGTCGAAAAAGTACCAAAAACGTCATAGTATAGTAGGTCGAAAAAAGTACCAAAAAAGTCATAGTATGTCGAATAAAAGTACCAAAAAAGTCATAGTATAGTATGTTGAAAAAAGTACCAAAAAAGTCATAGTATAGCATGTCAAAAAACGTACCAAAAATGTCACAAAAAAGTACCAAAAAGTCACAAAAAAGTCATAGTATAGTAAATCGAAAAAGTACCAAAAAAGTCACAAAAAAGTACCAAAAAAGTCACAAAAAAGTCATAGTACAGTGTGTTGAAAAAGTCACAAAAAAGTCATAGTATAGTATGTCGAAAAAGTACCAAAAAAAGTCATAGTATAGTATGTCGAAAAAGTACCAAAAAATGTCATAGTATAGTATGTCGAAAAAAGTCATAGTATAGTATGTCAAAAAAGTACCAAAAAAGTCATAGTATAGTATGTCAAAAAAGTACCAAAAAGTCATAGTATAGTATGACAAAAAAAGTACCAAAAAAAGTCATAGTATAGTATGACAAAAAAAGTCATAGTATAGTATGTCGAAAAAAGTACCAAAAAAGTCATAGTATAGTATGTTGAAAAAAGTCATAGTATAGTATGTCAAAAAAAGTACCAAAAATGTCATAGTATAGTACTACTAAACCACTTAGTTTTACATACCTTTTATAACTATATCAAAATGGGTGTAAGTATTTCTTGCGTAAAGTACCTTAAAATATGGAATATAATACAACTGTATTGTCCAGCTGAAGCCAATAACTCCTCTTCAAAACCTGAAATACTCATTTAACGTTCAGCACCTTATGTTTCTGAGGAGTTCACGAAGCTTGACATGCCGTGGTACGATGTCGTCTTTATCGTTTAAATCACTGAGGACAGAAAATGAAAAAGTCTCTATAAGGAAGTGGGATTTGATCCTTCAACCTCAGAATATGAAGTATCCACTGAGCCAGCAGCTCATCTTGGTGAGCTATTCCTGAAGCTCTAAATTCTCTCGTACGTTTTGTCATTTGTTATTCACACCAAAAAGTCATAGTACAGCATGTCAAAAAAAGTCATAGAATAGTATGTCGAAAAAAGTACCAAAAAAGTCCTAGCATAGTATGTCGAAAAAAGTACCAAAGAAATCATAGTATAGTATGTCGAAAAAAGTACCAAAACAGTCACAAAAAAGTACCAAAAAAGTAATAGTACAGTATGTCAAAAAAAGTACAAAAAGTCATAGTACAGCATGTCAAAAAAAGTCATAGTATAGTATGTCGAAAAAAGTACCAAAACAGTCACAAAAAAGTACCAAAAAAGTAATAGTACAGTATGTCAAAAAAAGTACCAAAAAGTCATAGTACAGCATGTCAAAAAAAGTCATAGAATAGTATGTCGAAAAAAGTACCAAAAAATTCCTAGCATAGTATGTCGAAAAAAGGACCAAAAAAATCATAGAATACCATGTCGAAAAAAGTACCAAAAAAGTCATAGTATAGCATGTCAAAAAAGTCATAGTATAGTATGTCGAAAAAAGCACCATAAAAGACATAGTATAGTATGTCGAAAAAAGTAACAAAATAGTCATAGTAAAGTATGTCACAAAAAAGTCACAAAAAAGTCACAAAAAAGTCATACTACAGTATGTCGAAAAAGGTCATAGTATAGTATGTCGAAAAAAGTACCAAAAAAGTCATAGTATAGTATGACAAAAAAAGTACCAAAAAAGTCATAGTACAGTATGTCGAAAAAAAGTAACAAAAAAGTAACAAAAAAGTCATAGTACAGTATGTTGAAAAAAGTACCAAAAAAGTCATAGTATAGCATGTCAAAAAAAGTACCAAAAAAGTCATAGTATAGTATGTCGAAAAAGGTCATAGTATAGTATGTCGAAAAAGTACCAAAAAAGGACAAAAAAGTCACAAAAAAGGACCAAAATGTCACAAAAAATACCAAAAAAGTCACAAAAAGGACCAAAAAAGTCACAAAAAAGGACCAAAAAGTCACAAAAAGTCATAGTACAGTATGTCGAAAAAAGCACCAAAAAAGTCATAGTATAGTATGTCGAAAAAAGTACCAACAAAGTCATAGTATAATATGTCGAAAAAGGTCATATTATAGTATGTCGAAAAACATACTAAAAAGTCACAAAAAAGTACCAAAAAAGTCATAGTATAGGATGTCGAAAAAAGTACCAAAAAAGTCATTGTATAGTATGTCGAAAAAAGTACCAAAAAAGTCATAGTATAGTATGTCGAAAAAAGTACCAAAAAAAATCATAGTATAGTATGTCGAAAAAGTACCAAAATAAATCATAGTATAGTATGTCGAAAAAGTACCAAAAAAAATCATAGTATAGTATGTCGAAAAAGTACCAAAAAAGTCATAGTATGTCAAAAAAGTACCAAAAAGTCCTAGCATAGTGTGTCAAAAAAAGTACCAAAAAAATCATAGAATACCATGTCTAATTAAAAGTCACATTAAAGCATGTTGAAAAAAAGTCATAAAAAGACTCATAGTATAGCATGTCGAAAAAATTATATTATAGCATGTCGGAAAAAGTCCCAAAAAAGTCAGAGTATAGTATGTCAAAAAAGTCCAAAAAAGTCAAGTCAACTTTATTGTTAATTATGCAATATGTGCCAGACATACAGAGCAAACGGAAATACGTTTCTCTCCGACCCGCGGTGCAAATAGGACACGTACAACAAGCGTTTCTGGGACATGATGCACACAGATAAAAAGAGAGAGGAATCTTTTTACTTCAGTATTAATTGGTGAAGCCATGTGATGTTATGGTTGGCTGGATGTGACGTAATAGAGTTTATTGGTTTAAGAAGATCAATAAACACTCCAGTCAGGTGAAAACGACGTGTGTGTGAAAACCAAAGTGTTCTTTGTCTGCCGTTGTATTTGTTTTTGTAGCAGCTTCCTCTGGAGGCCCTTAAGATGCTGTAAGTGTGTGTGTGTGTGTGTGAGTGTGTGAGTGTGTGAGAGAGAGAGAGAGAGAGAGAGAAAAGTGTGGAATGTGTGTATTGAGAGATCTGTGTGTCATGTCTGGATGAATGTGTGTGTTACGAGGGAGGCAGAATATGTGTATACATGTGTGTGTGTGTGTGTGTGTGAGTGCAGAATATGTGTATGCATGTGTGTGTGTGTGTGTGTATGCATGTGAGTGAGTGTGTGTGTGAGTGTGTGTGTATGCACGTGAGTGTGTGTGTGTGTGTATGCATGTGAGTGAGTGTGTGTGTATGCATGTGAGTGTGTGCGCGTGTGTGTGTGTGTGTATGCATGTGAGTGTGTGTGCGTGTGTGTGTGTATGTATGCATGTGAGTGAGTGTGTGTGTGTGTGTGTATGCATGTGAGTGAGTGTGTGTGTATGCATGTGAGTGTGTGTGTGTGTGAGGGTATGTGTGTATGCATGTGAGTGTGTGTGCGTGTGTGTATGCATGTGAGTGTGTGAATGTGTGTGTGTATGTATGCATGTGAGTGTGTATGTGTGTGTGTGTGTATGCATGTGAGTGTGTGTGCGTGTGTGTGTGTGTATGTATGTATGCATGTGAGTGAGTGTGTGTGTGTGTGTGTGTGAGTGTGTGTGTGTATGCATGTGTGTGAGTGTGTGAATGTGTGTGTGTGAGTATTAATCTTGGCAGTACCAGTTGCTTCTGGCTGCTGCTGTCGTCAAACAGGAAGTCACATAAAACCTGGGTCGCGCTGCGATCAAAAGGTCACAGTTGAAAAGGAGATGAGAAGAACAGGAAAAAAGAAACAGAAGCAGAGGAGAGAGTGTGTGTGTGTGTGTCTGTCTGTCTGTGTGTGTGTGTGTGTGTGTGTGTGTGTGTTGAAACTGGCCTCCTTCCTGATCCATTTAAGAAAGCTACACAGAATACACAGAAGCAGAACCAGGGTCCAACAACGGTATCCGGCGGGGTTGAAACATTTAACGGCACATAAAGAATAGAAACGCGAGCTCTCCATTCGTCACTTATTGCATTCGTCAAACACAGAAGGCTTAGGGGGAAATATCGGGAGAATAATAATAATAATAATAATAATAATAATAATATACTTTTATTCGTCCCCTTTGGGGAAATTCAGTTTTTCATTCCATTACTTCCTCTCGATTGACATCACACTCACGCATCAAATATATAGAGACATCAGGACGACCGGTCGCCGCAGCACGCCGCCCCGAGCACCGAGGGGGTCTTAGCCAGGAACGCGAGTCTCCACCTACCAGTCCACCATGTCCTCTGGTCCCCAAGCCAAGGCCCCACACGCTGGACTACTGCCTTGCTGTTTTCTTAAAGTGCCCATATTATGAAAAAAAAATCACTTTTTCTGTGATTTGGGGTGTTATTTTGTGTCTCTGGTGCTTCCACACACATACAAACTTGGAAATAAATCCATCCATGTTGTTCTGAGTGAGATACGGTTTCTGAATGATTCCTGCCTTCAGTCTCCGGGTGAGCTGGTCAAAATCAGCAGGGCTTGTTACGTAACTAGCCGAAACGACGGGCTAAACACAATCGTTAGCATGCTAGCGCTAGCGTTAGCATGCTAGCTCGTTCTCAATGGCAAAGCACTGCTACAACACACACGAGTTCACCATAATCTCCAAAAGAAGTACTTCCATGTGCGCCCTCCTTTAGAAGAAGTCTCCCGGCTAATCCTGCCTTGTAACTGACCAAAGTTGGAGAAACAACCTTTCTTTTACTGTCTGTGGAGCTAACTGACATGATCTACCATCTGAGCTACTGAGCATGTGCAGAGTGGAATCAAAGATAGTACAGAAGGAAAGATGATTCACTCTGTAGCTAAAACAGAGACCTGAACACAAGGTGAAAAGAGGAGCTGCAGCAGTGAGAGAGAGATGTGCTGTACAACAAAAATCACACACACGTATCGTACATGTGTGAATGTGAGCGATAACCTCTGTACGTACGGGGCATTAAAGCGTGTCTATGTAACTTTTGTTGAACAGTAACTTTGTGGTAATCACAAGATGATGACATATCAAACTGCTCGTCTTTCCCTCGAGAAGATAAACAAGGTCACGTCCTCACAGACGTCGTCATCAGACAGCCTGACCGAGACAGAGAAGTGGCGATGGACCACCAAGAGGAACCAAGCAGCCCGTTTCCTGAGGGGTTACCTAACGTTTCATAGTGTAACACGAGGAAACAAGAGTCATGGTCAAAGTAAGCAAAGTGACTCAAGATACAATAGTGCATTCAGCTGTTTATTAGTTTAATTGTTCATGCATGTTTTGTTTTTTATTTGTAGGAGAAATGTGTTTTCTTACATACGGTCACATTCATAACAAGCTTGATTAATATTGTTCAGATGTGTTTGGACTGTATTCAGGAGAATCTCTATAATATATACGATAACATCGCAGTTCTTTTACTGTTAGTTCACCTTCTAGTTACTGTCAATACAACAGAGCTTTTATACCATTACACATATACATATATATATACACATATATGTATATATATATACATATATGTATATATATATATACACATATATTATATATACATATATGTATATATATATATATATATATATATATATAGAGGGAGAGAGACAGAGGAGAGAGAGGGAGAGAGAGAGGGGGAGAGAGAGAGAGAGAGAGAGACAGAGAGAGAGAGAGGGGGGAGAGAGGGGGAGAGAGAGAGAGAGGGGGGGAGAGAGAGAGATAGGGGGAGAGAGACAGAGAGAGAGAGAGAGAGAGAGGGAGAGAGGAGAATGAGAGGGGAGAGAGAGAGAGAGAAAGAGAGAGACAGAGAGAGAGAGAGGGGGAGAGAGACAGAGAGAGAGAGAGGGGGAGAGAGAGGGGGGAGAGAGAGAGAGAGGGGGGGAGAGAGAGAGATAGGGGGAGAGAGAGACAGAGAGAGAGGGAGAGAGAGAGAGTGAGAGGGAGAGAGAGTGAG
>CM042444.1:1318118-1327410 GCA_023631565.1 Gymnocephalus cernua | reverse complement strand
CAGAAGGAATCACGTCACATGGGTAGCACCTCGTAATGACGTCTCCAACATGTTTAGAGGCTAAAAACATGTTTACAACCTGCCCTGTTGCAGCCTGCTGGGTACTAACTCTAGCAGGAGGAGAACACGATGGAAGCAGCACCGATTATTTTCGTTGAGGGTTATAGGTTGCCAGGTTGAGGGTTATAGGTTGCCAGGTTGAGGGTTATAGGTTGCCAGGTTGAGGGTTATAGGTTGCCAGGTTGAGGGTTATATGTTGCCAGGTTGAGGGTTACAGGTTGCCAGGTTGAGGGTTATAGGTTGCCAGGTTGAGGGTTATAGGTTGCCAGGTTGAGGGTTATAGGTTGCCAGGTTGAGGGTTATAGGTTGCCAGGTTGAGGGTTATAGGCTGTCAGGTTGAGGGTTATAGGTCGTCAGGTTGAGGGTTATAGGTTGCCAGGTTGAGGGTTATAGGTTGCCAGGTTGAGGGTTATAGGTTGCCAGGTTGAGGGTTATAGGTTGCCAGGTTGAGGGTTATAGGTCGTCAGGTTGAGGGTTATAGGTTGCCAGGTTGAGGGTTATAGGTTGCCAGGTTGAGGGTTATAGGTTGCCAGGTTGAGGGTTATAGGCTGTCAGGTTGAGGGTTATAGGTCGTCAGGTTGAGGGTTATAGGTTGCCAGGTTGAGGGTTATAGGTTGCCAGGTTGAGGGTTATAGGTTGCCAGGTTGAGGGTTATAGGTCGTCAGGTTGAGGGTTATAGGTCGCCAGATTGAGGGTTATAGGATGCCAGTTTGAGGGTTACAGGTTGCCAGGTTGAGGGTTATAGGTTGCCAGGTTGAGAGTTACAGGTCGCCAGGTTGAGGGTTATAGGTTGCCAGGTTGAGGGTTACAGGTTGCCAGTTTGAGGGTTACAGGTTGCCAGGTTGAGGGTTACAGGTCGCCAGGTTGAGGTTTACAGGTTGCCAGGTTGAGGGTTATATGTTGCCAGGTTGAGGGTTACAGGTCGCCAGGTTGAGGGTTATAGGTTGCCAGGTTGAGGGTTATAGGTTGCCAGGTTGAGGGTTATAGGTCGTCAGGTTGAGGGTTATAGGTTGCCAGGTTGAGGGTTATAGGTTGCCAGGTTGAGGGTTATAGGTTGCCAGGTTGAGGGTTACAGGTTGCCAGGTTGAGGGTTACAGGTTGCCAGGTTGAGGGTTATAGGTTGCCAGGTTGAGGGTTATAGGTTGCCAGGTTGAGGGTTATAGGTTGCCAGGTTGAGGGTTATAGGTTGCCAGTTTGAGGGTTATAGGTCGTCAGGTTGAGGGTTATAGGTCGTCAGGTTGAGGGTTATAGGTCGTCAGGTTGAGGGTTATTGGTCGCCAGTTTGAAGGTTATAGGTTGCCAGGTTGAGGGTTGCAGGTCGCCAGGTTGAGGGTTATAGGTTGCCAGGTTGAGGGTTACAGGTTGCCAGTTTGAGGGTTACAGGTTGCCAGGTTGAGGGTTACAGATTGCCAGGTTGAGGGTTACAGGTTGCCAGGTTGAGGTGACAAACGGGTTGACAACTGGTCAACATTAGACAAACATACTGGTCCGATTATTTATTAAGGAGTAAGTTTGAGACTAATAAGCATTTGCGAATTACTCTGGCATCACCAGGCTAACGAGTATCTATACCAAGGACGCAAACTGACCAACCCAGAGCAGTCTGGAAAGGCTGATGTAAAATAGTTAATCACAATAGGTCTAAAAGGTCCTTTAGGTGTCCTCATCCTCACTGCAAACACACGGCAGGTCAGCTAACCTGGGCTTGCTGGGGTCTCCATGGTGACACAAGAAGTGTAGTGCAGAGTCGGGGCCGCTGTCTTCATATGTGACCAATGGGATTGCAGTTTTCAACACACCTAAAGGGAAGTACCACAGAGTTATTAAACCAAGTAGATGCTCTTTATTACAGTCCCTCCAGAAAAACACTGAGTTTTTTTGTGTGATTGTTGCGGGCAAAAGTCCTTGATTATGCGGCACGTTTTCTTAAAAAATGCGATGGAATATGCGGGATATTTATGCAGTTTTATGCGATGAAATTGCGGGAACTTGCAAAAATTGCGGGAACTTGCAGAAACTGCGGTTTGATGAAAAAGAGAAAACAAAGTGATTCCCCCCCCAACACCGTGTTCTCACTAGGAGAAATGACATCACTTCATAACGTTCCCATGGCAACAGGGGAAAATGGCTGCTCTCGTGTGAAGTAAACGCAACATTTTTCATCTTTCTGCTGAGATATATGTGACTTTTTTTGCAACGAAAATGCGGGGATTATGAAATCATGCAAGCCCCGCATATTTTGCGCGGAAATCGGCAATTTATGCGGTGAAAGTGCGGCGTAAATATGCGGACTTTGGCTGATTATGCGTTGAATTATGCGATCGTATAATCACGTTTTTCTGAAGGGAGTGGCTATTGATGCAGGACAGTGGCATGATTTGGTGGTGGTAAAAGAGATCTCTGTCCCACCTGTCCTCACAGCTTCATCGATGATGGCCCGGTTCATCTCCAGGGCTCTCCTGTCCGTCACCAATGTCACCTGTTTTCCTAGCGACAGCAGCATGGTTGCCATGGCAATGGCTCCAGGTGGGCCGTCGGTCTCATCAGGGGGGCTAAAGGGGAAACCCTAACAATCAACCTGATGTTGTGATTTGTATAGTCACGGCGTGTACAAATCACAACATGTAAATAGGAACATGTTGGCATTATTTTGTCACTTATTGGGAGCAGTAGGCTAGATGGAGCCGGTTACCTCCAGGATCTGGTCTAAGCTAGGCTAGATGGAGCCGGTTACCTCCAGGATCTGGTCTAAGCTAGGCTAGATGGAGCCGGTTACCTCCAGGATTTGTGCTAAGCTAGGCTAGATGGAGCCGGTTACCTCCAGGATCTGGTCTAAGCTAGGCTAGATGGAGCCGGTTACCTCCAGGATCTGGTCTAAGCTAGGCTAGTTGGAGCCGGTTACCTCCAGGATCTGTGCTAAGCTAGGCTAGATGGAGCCGGTTACCTCCAGGATCTGTGCTAAGCTAGGCTAGATAAATAAGTAAAGCTACAAAGAGACATATGAAAGTGCAGGTTCAACATTTTTATTTTTTTTATCCGAGGTGTAGTCGGAAGAGATGTGTTTTTAGCCTTCGGCGGAATGTGTGTTATTATTATTATTATAATTATTATTACGCTCCATGGGCGTGATACAAAACAGAACCGCGGCACCAAACAAGTCACAAACTGAATAATTCCCTGTGTGTGACAGTGTTTCAGCAGTGTAAGTGACACTGCTGGCTATTAAAATAAACGTGGATTAGGAGAGCGTGTTGTAATAATACTTCTAAAAGTATGACAAGCACATTAATATGTCTGCGTGAAGTGTATCTGTGTAGGTACCTGTGCATGTAGTGTGTGGGAAAGCCGGTTGCTATGGCAACAGAGAATGCGTGCGAGAGCGCCAGACAGGAGCGCAGAAGTTCATCCTGAACAAATAAGGCTCTGATTCCTCGTTGACCTGGTGAGAGAAAGAGACAAACTCACATCCGCCTCCAGCTCACCTGGTACCGACATCAAGACGTAGCGGAGCGCTCAGGGACGGATGTACGGACGCTTTCGCGCCCACTTCAGGCGTATTCGTTTTTTTCGCAACATGCGTGTAAAAGCATGGCGAGGTACAAACAGGCCGCACTGAGGTAACAGCATGGCGAGGTACAGACAGGAAGCACTGAGGTAACAGCATGGCGAGGTAAAAACAGGTCGCACTGAGGTAACAGCATGGCGAGGTACAAACAGGAAGCACTGAGGTAACAGCATGGCGAGGTACAGACAGGAAGCACTGAGGTAAAAGCATGGCGAGGTACAAACAGGAAGCACTGAGGTAACAGCATGGCGAGGTACAAACAGGAAGCACTGAGGTAACAGCATGGCGAGGTACAGACAGGAAGCACTGAGGTAACAGCATGGCGAGGTACAAACAGGAAGCACTGAGGTAACAGCATGGCGAGGTACAAACAGGAAGCACTGAGGTAACAGCATGGCGAGGTACAAACAGGCCGCACTGAGGTAACAGCATGGCGAGGTAAAAACAGGAAGCACTGAGGTAACAGCATGGCGAGGTACAGACAGGCCGCACTGAGGTAACAGCATGGCGAGGTACAAACAGGAAGCACTGAGGTAACAGCATGGCGAGGTACAGACAGGCCGCACTGAGGTAACAGCATGGCGAGGTACAAACAGGAAGCACTGAGGTAACAGCATGGCGAGGTACAAACAGGCCGCACTGAGGTAACAGCATGGCGAGGTACAGACAGGCCGCACTGAGGTAACAGCATGGCGAGGTACAAACAGGCCGCACTGAGGTAACAGCATGGCGAGGTACAAACAGGAAGCACTGAGGTAACAGCATGGCGAGGTACAAACAGGAAGCACTGAGGTAACAGCATGGCGAGGTACAAACAGGAAGCACTGAGGTAACAGCATGGCGAGGTACAAACAGGAAGCACTGAGGTAACAGCATGGCGAGGTACAAACAGGACGCACTGAAGTAACAGCATGGCGAGGTACAAACAGGCCGCACTGAGGTAACAGCATGGCGAGGTACAAACAGGAAGCACTGAGGTAACAGCATGGCGAGGTACAAACAGGAAGCACTGAGGTAACAGCATGGCGAGGTACAAACAGGCCGCACTGAGGTAACAGCATGGCGAGGTAGAAACAGGAAGCACTGAGGTAACAGCATGGCGAGGTACAAACAGGCCGCACTGAGGTAAAAGCATGGCGAGGTACAAACAGGCCGCACTGAGGTAACAGCATGGCGAGGTACAAACAGGAAGCACTGAGGTAACAGCATGGCGAGGTACAAACAGGCCGCACTGAGGTAAAAGCATGGCGTGGTACAAACAGGCCGCACTGAGGTAACAGCATGGCGAGGTACAAACAGGCCGCACTGAGGTAAAAGCATGGCGAGGTACAAACAGGCCGCACTGAGGTAACAGCATGGCGAGGTACAAACAGGCCGCACTGAGGTAACAGCATGGCGAGGTACAAACAGGAAGCACTGAGGTAACAGCATGGCGAGGTACAAACAGGAAGCACTGAGGTAACAGCATGGCGAGGTACAAACAGGAAGCACTGAGGTAACAGCATGGCGAGGTACAAACAGGCCGCACTGAGGTAACAGCATGGCGAGGTACAAACAGGAAGCACTGAGGTAACAGCATGGCGAGGTACAAACAGGCCGCACTGAGGTAAAAGCATGGCGAGGTACAAACAGGCCGCACTGAGGTAACAGCATGGCGAGGTACAAACAGGAAGCACTGAGGTAACAGCATGGCGAGGTACAAACAGGAAGCACTGAGGTAACAGCATGGCGAGGTACAAACAGGAAGCACTGAGGTAACAGCATGGCGAGGTACAAACAGGAAGCACTGAGGTAACAGCATGGCGAGGTACAAACAGGCCGCACTGAGGTAACAGCATGGCGAGGTACAGACAGGCCGCACTGAGGTAACAGCATGGCGAGGTACAAACAGGCCGCACTGAGGTAACAGCATGGCGAGGTACAAACAGGAAGCACTGAGGTAACAGCATGGCGAGGTACAAACAGGAAGCACTGAGGTAACAGCATGGCGAGGTACAAACAGGAAGCACTGAGGTAACAGCATGGCGAGGTACAAACAGGAAGCACTGAGGTAACAGCATGGCGAGGTACAAACAGGACGCACTGAAGTAACAGCATGGCGAGGTACAAACAGGCCGCACTGAGGTAACAGCATGGCGAGGTACAAACAGGAAGCACTGAGGTAACAGCATGGCGAGGTACAAACAGGAAGCACTGAGGTAACAGCATGGCGAGGTACAAACAGGCCGCACTGAGGTAACAGCATGGCGAGGTAGAAACAGGAAGCACTGAGGTAACAGCATGGCGAGGTACAAACAGGCCGCACTGAGGTAAAAGCATGGCGAGGTACAAACAGGCCGCACTGAGGTAACAGCATGGCGAGGTACAAACAGGAAGCACTGAGGTAACAGCATGGCGAGGTACAAACAGGCCGCACTGAGGTAAAAGCATGGCGTGGTACAAACAGGCCGCACTGAGGTAACAGCATGGCGAGGTACAAACAGGCCGCACTGAGGTAAAAGCATGGCGAGGTACAAACAGGCCGCACTGAGGTAACAGCATGGCGAGGTACAAACAGGCCGCACTGAGGTAACAGCATGGCGAGGTACAAACAGGAAGCACTGAGGTAACAGCATGGCGAGGTACAAACAGGAAGCACTGAGGTAACAGCATGGCGAGGTACAAACAGGAAGCACTGAGGTAACAGCATGGCGAGGTACAAACAGGCCGCACTGAGGTAACAGCATGGCGAGGTACAAACAGGAAGCACTGAGGTAACAGCATGGCGAGGTACAAACAGGCCGCACTGAGGTAAAAGCATGGCGAGGTACAAACAGGCCGCACTGAGGTAACAGCATGGCGAGGTACAAACAGGCCGCACTGAGGTAAAAGCATGGCGAGGTACAAACAGGCCGCACTGAGGTAACAGCATGGCGAGGTACAAACAGGAAGCACTGAGGTAACAGCATGGCGAGGTACAAACAGGAAGCACTGAGGTAAACGCGCAGACTGCCTGTCGCGGGAACTGAAAATGGCAAATTGCGCTTTTCCGTGTCATGCATTCATGGGAGGGTGAAGGGGAAAGTGGGAGTTTCCCATAAAGAGATGGGAGGGGAAGCGTAAAGTGCGCCTGATTATGTATCCCGCGGTATGTATCAAAAACCGCCCGTGACAGCGCGCCTCTGTTTTACGGTGAAAATTCTCCGCCTCTTAAAAGCAGGAAGCGTGTTTCCTGGCGTTACGCCTCCTGGTGAAATGGCGGCAGTAATCTGAGCAAGACGGAGACATCGGCCGAGGAGACGAGCTGAACAAGGATCTCAGGATTTCTCAGTGGAGTGACCACGAAATCATGAAGCGTTACAGATTAATCAGCCGAGCAATATTACAGTTACTGGAAGAAATCAAAGATGACATCGTGTCTCCGACGCAGTTGTTAACCCTTGTGTTGTCCTCAGGTCAAATTTGACCCGTTTTCAAATTGTTTTTGTATCAGAAATATGCGTTTCTTTGAACCAAAGTTCCCAAAAAATAACTTGTATGCATGGAAGATCTTCACAGGTAAAATGAATGATTACTTTCATTGAATGTTGGGTGTTTTATTCAATTTTGGAGAAAAAAAATGTGACTAAACTTCACTCAACATCCTTTGACCTTAACTATCAGTCAAAATAATTCATCATTTCTGCTTTTTTTTTTAACTCACAAATAGGTAACATGTCATTTAAGTTATGTGTATTGACTGTGTATAAAAGCTCAGAAAAAAGGACAAGAAGTTGACGGTCGATGGGAAGACAACACAAGGGTTAAACTCATCGCTACGTTACACATATCATCATCAGGATCATTTCAACCAGTCACAGCATCAGCAGCGGGAATACGGCCGCCTAAAGCTGTAATATTTCAAGAAGAAATCCCGTCCGCCTTACAGTCCGCTATTAATTATGTCATTGCTCTGCTGATATGGTTTTTATCTCATCCAGACCGTCTGACAGATCCAGAACTGCGTTTGGGAAACTCTCTCCGGATGAGACAAAGTTTAGGGAAGCGGCTGTATGCTGCTTCGCATTCGAGGTGGAAAACCAACACTAACTAAAAAACACACTTCAGGCATTGTGTTCGGCTTACTGTCCACACAGATGTTAACTTAACAGAAGCACGTGCGACACGACAGCCTGGCCTGTCCCGTGCTCCAGCCTCGAGCTCTCTCCTCTGACTGGTTCATCCAAAATGCAATCACATCGCGGCATGTTAGGGGTCCAGGGAGTTACATATGTAGTAAACGCATTACCCAGTCCCTCCAGAAAAAAAAACGTAGAGTTTTTTTGTGATTGTTGGGGGCAAAAATCCTTGATTACGCGGCACGTTTTCTTAAAAAAATGTGATGGAATATGCGGGATATTTATGCAGTTTTATGCGATGAAATTGCGGGAACTTGCAAAAACTGCGGTTTGATGAAAAAGAGAAAAAAAAGTGATTCCCCCCCAACACCGTGTTCTCACTAGGAGAAATGACGTCACTTCATAACGTTCCCATGGCAACGGGGGAAAATGGCTGCTCTTGTGTGAAGTAAACAACATTTTTCATCTTTCTGCTGAGATATATGTGACTTTTTTGCAGCGAAAATGCGGGGATTATGAAATCATGCAAGCCCCGCATATTTTGCGCGGAAATTGGCAATTTATGCGGCGAAAGTGCGGCGTATTTGAAAAAATTATGCGTGGAATTATGAGATGGTTAGCAATTTTGACCAAAATTATTGCTAAGGACAGTTCAGTCACTGGACATTGGTAGAGACAAGTCCCCTAGTACCATTTCTACCAAATTCTACGCCCTTGCTCTACACATGCTTACCTGGGTCCTCTCCAATAATCGTCTCCAGCTGTCTGATCTTTGCCACGGCCCTCTGAGATGCCAAACTGTACAACAAGGGATTGTGGGATACCAGAAAGTAGAGGGGGATCAGCTCAAGATGGTGATCCTTGGATGGAGAGTCTACGCCCTCAGAGGGAGAAGGGGAGGAGTCTGGGATGTCAGTCAGGAACATGCAGCCTGGCGCGTGACTGAATGCCAACGAAGGCTCTAGAGGGAGACAGAGCATGAAGTCTGAATGCATGATCACTTCTTAGAAACTATGAGAAGGTTATGGAGTGAATACAGCGTTACAGTAAGGGGTCTACTCTAAGGAGGATTACTATTATCACAACTATAACTTAATTATGTTAGTATCCACACTGCTGGACGATGACGTTGTGTAAACAGTGGCGCCAACCATGCACTGCATGCTGCAGCTGATTATCATACATAAATACCAGTCCCTCCAGAAAAACGCAGAGTATTTTTTGTGATTGTTGCGGGAAAAAATCCTTGATTATGCGGCACGTTTTCTTAAAAAGATGCGATGGAATATGTGGGATATTTATGCAATTTTATGCGATGAAATTGCGGGAACTTGCAAAAACTGCAGAAAAAAAAGTGATTCCCCCCCAACACCGTGTTCTCACTAGGAGAAATGACGTCACTTCATAACGTTCCCATGGCAACAGGGGAAAATGGCTGCTCTCGTGTGAAGTAAACGCAACATTTTTCATCTTTCTGCTGAGATATATGTGACTTTTTTGCAACAAAAATGCATATTTTGCGCGGAAATCGGCAAAAGTGCGGCGTATTTGAAAAAAATGCGCCCCCCCC
>CM042444.1:1313118-1315618 GCA_023631565.1 Gymnocephalus cernua | reverse complement strand
CAACCCTCCTCATACACATAGTACTGAGAAATATCTGTCCTGAAGACACACACACACACACACACACACACACACACACACACACACACACACACACACACACACACACACACACATATATTGGTCATTTGCCATGTTAACGTTTGTAAAGTGTACTGTCAGCAAGAATACAGTGGAAGGATCAATGTGAGGGATTCTATAATGCCTTTAAAGGAACACAGCGACTTATTGGGACTTTGTGGTATTCCCCGTCTCCCCCAGAGTTAGATAAGTCCATAAATACCCTTCTCATCTCCGTGCATGTCCTAACTCTGTCTGACGCACCCACCGCTAGCCTAGCTTAGCTTAGCACAGATCCTGGAGGTAACCGGCTCCATCTAGCCACAAATCACTCCGCCCAAGTAGCAGCAGTAGCAGTGCTTCGCCTTCTGAGAATATAGTTCCCAGTATGTATACAGTTAGAAGATGGCTGTGTGTCATGTGACCTTGTTATTTGTTCACGCTGTGACTATACAAATCACAACATGTAAATAGGAACATGTTGGTGGTATTTTGTCACTTACTCGGAACAGTAGACTAGATGGAGCCGGTTACCTCCAGGATCTGGTCTAAGCTAGGCTAGATGGAGCCGGTTACCTCCAGGATCTGGTCTAAGCTAGGCTAGATGGAGCCGGTTACCTCCAGGATCTGGTCTAAGCTAGGCTAGATGGAGCCGGTTACCTCCAGGATCTGGTCTAAGCTAGGCTAGATGGAGCCGGTTACCTCCAGGATCTGGTCTAAGCTAGGCTAGATGGAGCCGGTTACCTCCAGGATCTGGTCTAAGCTAGGCTAGATGGAGCCGGTTACCTCCAGGATCTGGTCTAAGCTAGGCTAGATGGAGCCGGTTACCTCCAGGATCTGTGCTAAGCTAGGCTAGATGGAGCCGGTTACCTCCAGGATCTGTGCTAAGCTAGGCTAGATGGAGCCGGTTACCTCCAGGATCTGTGCTAAGCTATTAAAGTGAATTTCAACTTTCTGAATGGCGTGAGGAAAGTTTCACGTCAATGTTTCACATTTGATTGGTTTGTCTCTATCCAAAACATGCTTGCAGTAAGGCTTCTGCTCAAGACATTATGGTAAAATTCAAAAACATTAGCAGACACATAGAGAAGAGATCTAGAGTAACACAGAGTCACAAACATCAGCCAGAGTTAATGTGAAATCTGCTGACATTTGTACATACAGGCCTGAGCCATTCCATTAATTATTGTCGTATTGGAGCAAGAAGAAGAGAAATACATATACAAAATGTCAAAGAATAATGGAAATGTTGCTCAGTGTGTGATGTACACGTGTGTTCTACCTTATGTCAGCATGTCTAGCAAGAGATGGACAGGCGGTCTCTCCTGATTGGCTGCGATAAAGGAGTGGCAGGGGGGCAGGATTCTTGCGACAGAACGCTTCAAAGTCATTGGCCAGATGATCGGGTAGGATGACGACATTAGCCTGCTGGTATCCTGACACAGACACGCACCGGAAACAAAAACAAAGAACATGATTGGCTCCAGACCAGTAGATTTGACCAGTAGTAGGCTACTAGTACAGGGTTTCAAATCTAGTCGATAATGGATAACGGGTGGGAGTGCCACATCCCATGCACTATAATAAAATCCGAAACAACAGAATAACTAACAGGTTAACAGGTTGATTTCCATCGACAATGGCGGTTGAAGACAACAACTCCCATGATCCCACTCTCCCTCCCAGTCATCAAATAGTCAGTCTTCTGTTAAAGCTCCAGTGTGTAAGAATTTCTCCCATCTAGAGGTGAAATTGTACATGACGACCAACTGAATATGACTTTCTAGCCCCTCCCAATCAGATCGCGTTTCCACTCCTACGGCGGCCGAACCTGAAATGACCTCTTAGTATCTCCGTCGTTTCCACGCAGCTGTTCTCCCTCTTTGACTAATGTATTATAAAGATGGAGGTATGTCTCTCTGTGACTAATGTATTATAAAGATGGAGGTATGTCTCTCTGTGACTAATGTATTATAAAGATGGAGGTATGTCTCTCTGAGACTAATGTATTATAAAGATGGAGGTATGTCTCTCTGTGACTAATGTATTATAAAGATGGAGGTATGTCCCTCTGTGACTAATGTATTATAAAGATGGAGGCGCTACATGGCGGCCGTCATTCGTATGTATTCTGAATGATTCTGAAGTCAGATTCTACACTTATGAGAATACTTTGATTAGTTGGTGGAAGTACTTACACATATTGGTGAAAGAACAAAGTTTTTTTTTGCTAAGAATCAACTCAAAAACATTACACAATGCAGGTTTAATGTGCTGATTGTCAGACCCCCTTTCTGGCAGGAAATTACAAATAATTCCAAGTGCATGATTTCAGTGTCACATGCAGCACTAGAGGTGATGCGCCGGTTCTTACCGTTAGCCAATCCGGTCGTGGTGCTGATTCTGGGATCGCCCTGCCTGATCAACAGCCTCAACTCAG
>CM042444.1:1290618-1308118 GCA_023631565.1 Gymnocephalus cernua | reverse complement strand
TGAAAGCATTTCAGAAAAAAAAAAAAATAGAAAATGTTTTACTAAACTTTGACACACTGTGATTATCCATCAACATATGTTCCTCTGATGTTGACTAGTCAAAATAATTGATAATTTCATTTTTTTTTAACTAAAACATTAGACATAATTTCATATAAATGAGGTTTATTGATCATGAATTCCAAAATTAAGTGTAAAACTAGTGGCAATAAGTTGGTGTTAGTGGTGTATATATTAGTGGCAGTAACAAAAATCTGCAAAAACGTCGACAAAAGTGACTAAATACGTTAAAAAAAGTGTTCATTTTTGACCCAGGAGGACAACACGTTGCATGGTCGGCGGTAAGACAACACAAGGGTTAACAAGGTGTACATAATTTATAAAGTAATCTAATTGGATTATTTTCCCAACACGTATTAAATTACAATAACAATGTAGAGAAAAAAAAATCTGCTTTCAAGGAAACGGCACTAAACTTTTCTTCTGGTAGTTGTGGCTTGATGGGGTTGTGACGTGGTGGTTATTAAAAAAAAAAAAAAAGCTGTAAATATTGCATTTTAACTACATTAAGCAGAAGTATTTTTGTAGCACAGCATTTTGCACAGCAAAAAAAGCTGCTCAGATGGACCCTACAGAAACTCTTATGTCCTTTTCCAGTTACCATGATCTGAATACTCTACTATTACTACTACTACTAGTACCAGTACTAGTACTAGTACAGTACCCTGGCTCTCCACAGTGTGGGATGGAGGCAGGCTACGGTTTGCATTGCTCTGACATGCTTTCCTGTGGCCTTCTGGGTAACAAGGAACGAGTTTGGGGTAGGGAGGGTGGTGGGTCATTGGCCAATACAATGGCTTTATCACGCCTCCCTTTTCTTTCACAGTGATAACACGTAACCTCAGGGGCTGGGCTGAGGTCCGTGTGAGTCAACGGACCAATCACTCAAGAGGTAAATGAGGAGACGGGGCTCTTGGAGAACGTCACATTTCCACAGACTAGAAAACCTGGTCTGGACTTTCCTTTTCATCCGCTGTGCTACAGACCTATGTACAGTATTTACAAAGGATTGCTAGCACAGGGCATTTCAAGACTGTCTGTTACAGCAGCGGTTCCCAAAGTGGGGTTCAGGGGGGGGGGGGTCCCCAGCAAAAAGAGGCATGATTTCTATTATAAATCCACCCATAAGTAACAAAATAACTGTATGTACAACTGTGTTGGTCATGAGATTTACTTTCAGTAATCAAACATCTAAAAGCAAATATTTTATCCCACCGGCCCCACCGGCCCCACCATATCCCCACCGGCCCCACCGGCCCCACCATATCCCCACCGGCCCCACCATATCCCCACCGGCCCCCCACCGGCCCCACCATATCCCCACCGGCCCCACCATATCCCCACCGGCCCCACCATATCCCCACCGGCCCCACCATATCCCCACCGGCCCCACCGGCCCCACCATATCCCCACCGGCCCCACCGGCCCCACCATATCCCCACCGGCCCCACCGAAGCCTATGTTTGTGGTCTAATTTGGGTCCTTCATGTGCAATAGTTTGGCAACCAAGGAACCATTATTTGCAACACATCTTTTACACACTAGATGGCAGCAAGTCTACATCAATATGTAGACTTGCTGTGTACAGTACCACACAGCTACAGGAGGAGGTGAATTTAATACACAACACACTACTTTTTATTTCAAAACACTAAATATTCATCCAGGTACACCTGCTGCATCTATTAGAAGAATAACATACACAATAAACCAGGTTTAAGCATATAGAACAACAAGCGATAATCAGCCTGCTGCTGTCCTCCTCCATCTGCTCTCCTGATGAACACTCTGGACCTGTGGCTTGTAAGGTCTGGGGTCAAAGTCCGTGGCTGAGATATTCTCCTGATATTTAGTTCCCAGTATGGGCCAAACTCCAACAAACAGTGGATCCTACATTTCCCATGAAGCAACTTCATAGAATTTATTTGTTTAAACTTCTTCTGGCTGGTAAATGCCCACATCTTTCTTATTGTCTCCAAGACAACGCAGACATAAATACATGTTTCTTAATACCTCCCTCTCTGAATTATATTTATTGCAATCATTGGTGTAATTTACAGGAGGGGGGTGGTTACATCAAAACTGGCCAATGCAACCACCCCAAAAACCTATTTTATTTGCATAAATAAAGACATTTGAAACATAACTTGATGCAGAAAAGGCACAAATTGTTGGGCTTATCACGGTCTCCTCTAGCTGTAGATAGGTGGGGTCTCCTCTAGCTGTAGATAGGTGGGGTCTCCTCTAGCTGTAGATAGGTGGGGTCTCCTCTAGCTGTAGGTAGGTGGGGTCTCCTCTAGCTGTAGATAGGTGGGGTCTCCCCTAGCTGTAGATAGGTGGGGTCTCCCCTAGCTGTAGATAGGTGGGGTCTCCTCTAGCTGTAGATAGGTGGGGTCTCCTCTAGCTGTAGATAGGTGGGGTCTCCTCTAGCTGTAGATAGGTGGGGTCTCCTCTAGCTGTAGGTAGGTGGGGTCTCCTCTAGCTGTAGATAGGTGGGGTCTCCCCTAGCTGTAGATAGGTGGGGTCTCCCCTAGCTGTAGATAGGTGGGGTCTCCTCTAGCTGTAGATAGGTGGGGTCTCCTCTAGCTGTAGATAGGTGGGGTCTCCTCTAGCTGTAGATAGGTGGGGTCTCCTCTAGCTGTAGATAGGTGGGGTCTCCCCTAGCTGTAGATAGGTGGGGTCTCCTCTAGCTGTAGATAGGTGGGGTCTCCTCTAGCTGTAGATAGGTGGGGTCTCCTCTAGCTGTAGGTAGGTGGGGTCTCCTCTAGCTGTAGATAGGTGGGGTCTCCCCTAGCTGTAGATAGGTGGGGTCTCCCCTAGCTGTAGATAGGTGGGGTCTCCTCTAGCTGTAGATAGGTGGGGTCTCCTCTAGCTGTAGATAGGTGGGGTCTCCTCTAGCTGTAGATAGGTGGGGTCTCCTCTAGCTGTAGATAGGTGGGGTCTCCTCTAGCTGTAGGTAGGTGGGGTCTCCTCTAGCTGTAGATAGGTGGGGTCTCCCCTAGCTGTAGATAGGTGGGGTCTCCTCTAGCTGTAGGTAGGTGGGGTCTCCTCTAGCTGTAGATAGGTGGGGTCTCCTCTAGCTGTAGATAGGTGGGGTCTCCTCTAGCTGTAGATAGGTGGGGTCTCCTCTAGCTGTAGATAGGTGGGGTCTCCTCTAGCTGTAGATAGGTGGGGTCTCCTCTAGCTGTAGATAGGTGGGGTCTCCTCTAGCTGTAGGTAGGTGGGGTCTCCTCTAGCTGTAGATAGGTGGGGTCTCCCCTAGCTGTAGATAGGTGGGGTCTCCTCTAGCTGTAGGTAGGTGGGGTCTCCTCTAGCTGTAGATAGGTGGGGTCTCCTCTAGCTGTAGGTAGGTGGGGTCTCCTCTAGCTGTAGATAGGTGGGGTCTCCCCTAGCTGTAGATAGGTGGGGTCTCCTCTAGCTGTAGATAGGTGGGGTCTCCTCTAGCTGTAGATAGGTGGGGTCTCCTCTAGCTGTAGATAGGTGGGGTCTCCTCTAGCTGTAGATAGGTGGGGTCTCCTCTAGCTGTAGATAGGTGGGGTCTCCCCTAGCTGTAGATAGGTGGGGTCTCCTGATTGGTGTAAAGCCTCCTCAACAGTTGTGATTGGTGCCTCGATTTGGAGAAATTGGAAATGGGCTTGAATGTTTTCCCGTCTGGTACACAGTTAGATCGAAAGATCGGGAATACCAACTCAGAATTATCGACTTCTGACTTGCAGCATAACACAAGTTAATGAGCCTGCATGCACTGCAGTGAGATGACTCATCAGATTTTCAACAAAAAAGAAAAAAAAAAATTGAATATACTGTATACGTGTCTTTGTGTGGCATCAAAACTCACGTCAGAAATGCTGAAATAGATCGCAATGTGGGAACTGTCAAAAGTGTACTTGAAACACGCACGCACACACACACACACACACACACACACACACACACACACACACACACACACACACACACACACACACACACACACACACACACACACACACACACACACACACGTTCTCAGTCAAAAAAGGAAGTACGGAGGAACTTCCATTTGAAAGAGAAACAGTCTCAACATCTGGAAGCTCTTTCACCCCTTGACCCCATCCCCCGCTCCATTTCTCTTCCACGCCTACTCCACCTCGCTGCAGGTCTCCTAGACCTGTGTCTGGAAGGAGTTAAGTGTATATACCAGCATACAGTACATGTGTGTGTGTGTGTGTGTGCTGATGCATGATGGTGTGTGTGTGTGTGTGTGTGTGTGTGTGGCCGGGCGGGGGGGGAACAGCATGTGACCTTCAAACTATGAAACCGAGTGGTTAGAAGAGGCAGCGCAGTACTATTCAAAAATATCTCTTCAGTTCACTTTCAATAGAAGAGACAACATGTCGCCGGCTGTATGAGGTGTCGTCACATTGCTGGACGCACTAGGCCACGTGTGTCCAACTCGAGGCCCGCGGGCCAAATCCGGCCGCTCGCAGATTATGATCCGGCCCGCTAATCAGTTTAGGACATTTCAGCCCGCCTAGTTTTTGTCACTTTTTCTGACGTTTTTGTCAATTTTTACGACGTTTTTGTCACTTTTTCTGCAGTTTTTGTCACTTTTTCTGACATTTTTGTCACTTTTTCTGACATTTTTGTCACTTTTTCTGACGTTTTTGTCACTTTTTCTGAAGTTTTTGTCACTTTTTCTGCAGTTTTTGTCAATTTTTACGACGTTTTTGTCACTTTTTCTGACATTTTTGTCACTTTTTCTGACGTTTTTGTCAATTTTTACGACGTTTTTGTCACTTTTTCTGACGTTTTTGTCACTTTTTCTGACGTTTTTGTCAATTTTTACGACGTTTTTGTCACTTTTTCTGACATTTTTGTCACTTTTTCTGACGTTTGTCACTTTTTCTGAAGTTTTTGTCACTTTTTCTGAAGTTTTTGTCAATTTTTACGACGTTTTTGTCACTTTTTCTGACATTTTTGTCACTTTTTCTGACGTTTTTGTCAATTTTTACGACGTTTTTGTCACTTTTTCTGACGTTTTTGTCACTTTTTCTGACGTTTTTGTCAATTTTTACGACGTTTTTGTCACTTTTTCTGACATTTTTGTCACTTTTTCTGACGTTTTTGTCAATTTTTACGACGTTTTTGTCACTTTTCCTGAAGTTTTTGTCACTTTTTCTGACGTCATTTGTTTTGACGATTTGTAACTTTTTTCTACCTTTTTGTCACTTTTTCTGAAGTTTTTGTCACTTTTTCCAACATTTTTTAGGACGTTTTTGTCACTTTTTCTGAAGTTTTTGTCACTTTTTCTGAAGTTTTTGTCACTTTTTCTGACGTTTTTGTCACTTTTTCTGAAGTTTTTGTCAATTTTTACAACATTTTTGTCACTTTTTACAAAATTGTTGTCACTTTTTCTGACGTTTTTGTCACTTTTTCCAACATTTTTGTAACTTATTTTCTACGATGTCTGAGGAACTTTTTCCTGACTTCTTTATGACTTTATGTCGACCTAACTGTCAGAGAGAAGACTATATGACACATGCAATAACACAGTCAAAGATATTTGATATTTCGATGAAATAAAAGCACGTCAATAAACTAAACATGATGGAATTCTTATTTTGGGAAGTTTGATGCCCCTGCACTACGCTATGTTCTGGCATCCAAGGGCAAAATGTGAGCCAGCTCGCCACACGCCAAGTTTAGGCCGCAGTTTTGCCAGACCACATGCACAAGAGTACAACCACAACTTAAAGGTGCCCAGTAGAGTTTTCCTAACAACGTATGCAAAATGATGAAGTCATACCTTCATATGTTTTCACCAGCGTAT
Source organism: Gymnocephalus cernua (assembly GCA_023631565.1). NCBI lineage: Eukaryota > Metazoa > Chordata > Actinopteri > Perciformes > Percidae > Gymnocephalus > Gymnocephalus cernua. Next base: position 1,302,246 of record CM042444.1, on the reverse strand, counting down.
ATTACGTGCATCCTCGAAGGCCGACCAAACATGTTAAAAGCCTTTCCTTCCTACTTAACCCCTGGGGGGTTGTTAGTCAAGTTACATTTATTATAACAAGACTGGACCTCTGAGCTGCAGTATACAAAGTGTTGGAGGTTAGATATTGTTATGGTTATGTAGTTTGTTATTTTTATTAGAAATAAATAATTTCCACAATAGATATATTAATACATTAGGATAGCTGCTCAATTTGATGTTGTCACTTAGTTTGGTTGCTTTAATAATGGCGTACATGCTGTGACTGTTTTCATCTACAGCATGTGAGATATTCTGCTGCAGTATTTTCACTATTTTTCCAAAAGTAGTTAATAGTCTGTGCTTTCATTTAGCTGTTATGACAAATACACATTTCCCAGACGCCGTCATTCAAAATGTCTCCACACGCCAGAGATCTAAGTGTTTCGAGACCGCGAGGGCCGGTCTGATGGTGGGTTAGACATTGCAAGTTCTTGGCGACATCATCCGGCGGCCTGGTGTGCGGCCGCTGCCCGCTGGTCAGACTCTCTGCTCGACCCGTACGGCGGCCGCAGCCTCTTATTCCAATACAAACACAGACCAATCAGAAAGACCTCACGGGCACAACCATGTGTAGGATTTTCAGAAATATAGGGGGACCAGTGATTTTTGTCACTTTTCCTGACGTTTTTGTCCATTTTTACGACGTTTTAGTTACTTTTCTTTTTCTGATGTTATTTTTTTGATGATTTGTAACTTTTTCTACCTTTTTGTCACTTTTTCCAACATTTTTTGTCATTTTTACCACGTTTTTGTCACTTTTTATGACGTTTTTGTCACTTTTTATGACGTTTTTGTCATTTTTTTTTGACAATTTGTAACTTTTTTCCAACATTTTTGTCACTTTTTCTGACGTTTCTGTCACTTTTTAGGACTTTTTTGTCACTTTTTCTCACGTTTTTGTCATTTTTACGATGTTTTAGTCACTTTTCTTTTTCTGATGTTATTTTTCTTGACAATTTGTAACTTTTCTCTACCTTTTTGTCACTTTTTCTGGCGTTTTTGTCATTTTTATGATGCTTTTGTCACTTTCTGACGTTTTTGTCACTTTTTAGGACTTTTTTGTCACTTTTTCTCACGTTTTTATCATTTTTACGACGTTTTAGTCACTTTTCTTTTTCTGATGTTATTTTTCTTGACAATTTGTAACTTTTCTCTACCTTTTTGTCACTTTTCTCTACCTTTTTGTCACTTTTTACAACATTTTTGTCAATTTTTCTGACATTTTTGTCAATTTTTCTGATGTTGTCATTTGTTTTGATGATTTGTAATTTTTTTCTACCTTTTTGTCACTTTTCTGACGTTTTTTGTCACTTTTTCTGACGTCATTTTTTTGACAATTTGTAACTTTTTTTTTCCTTTTTGTCACTTTTTCTGAAGTTTTTGTCAATATTTACAACATTTTTGGCACTTTTTCTGACGTTTTTGTCACTTTTTCTGATTTTTTTGTCACTTTTTCTGACTTTTTTGTCAATTTTTACGACGTTTTTTGGTCACTTTTTAGGACGTTTTTGTCACTTTTTCTGATGTTGTCATTTGTTTTGATGATTTGTAACTTTTTTCTACATTTTTGTCACTTTTTCTGACGTTTCTGTCACTTTTTAGGACTTTTTTGTCACTTTTTCTCACGTTTTTGTCATTTTTACGATGTTTTAGTCACTTTTCTTTTTCTGATGTTATTTTTCTTGACAATTTGTAACTTTTCTCTACCTTTTTGTCACTTTTTCTGGCGTTTTTGTCATTTTTATGATGCTTTTGTCACTTTCTGACGTTTTTGTCACTTTTTAGGACTTTTTTGTCACTTTTTCTCACGTTTTTATCATTTTTACGACGTTTTAGTCACTTTTCTTTTTCTGATGTTATTTTTCTTGACAATTTGTAACTTTTCTCTACCTTTTTGTCACTTTTCTCTACCTTTTTGTCACTTTTTACAACATTTTTGTCAATTTTTCTGACATTTTTGTCAATTTTTCTGATGTTGTCATTTGTTTTGATGATTTGTAATTTTTTTCTACCTTTTTGTCACTTTTCTGACGTTTTTTGTCACTTTTTCTGACGTCATTTTTTTGACAATTTGTAACTTTTTTTTTCCTTTTTGTCACTTTTTCTGAAGTTTTTGTCAATATTTACAACATTTTTGGCACTTTTTCTGACGTTTTTGTCACTTTTTCTGATTTTTTTGTCACTTTTTCTGACTTTTTTGTCAATTTTTACGACGTTTTTTGGTCACTTTTTAGGACGTTTTTGTCACTTTTTCTGATGTTGTCATTTGTTTTGATGATTTGTAACTTTTTTCTACATTTTTGTCACTTTTTCCAACATTTTTGTAACTTTTTTTCTATGATGGCTGAGGAACTTTTTCCTGACTTCTTTATGACTTTATGTCGACCTAACTGTCAGAGAGAAGACTATATGACACATGCAATAATACAGTCAAAGATATTTGACTTTTTCGATGAAATAAAAGCACGTCAATAAAAACACTTTTTAGGACTTTTTTGTCACTTTTTCTAACGTTTTTGTCATTTTTACGACGTTTTAGTCACTTTTCTTTTTCTGATGTTATTTTTCTTGACAATTTGTAACTTTTCTCTACCTTTTTGTCACTTTTTCTCTTTTTTTCTTTACATCACTTAAAGGTCCAGTGTGTGTGAATTTCTCCCGTCTAGCGTTGAGATCGTATATCAATCATCTCTCTCTCGCCACGCAGCTCAAAGTACGTATCACAGCTACGGTGGCCTTCACGCTTCAAACAGCCGTCTCTCTTGCTCTTTTCAATATCTGGCAGAGTGGCAATTAGGAAAGTCAGGACTCTTTAGTGAGTAACGTTTTGATTTTAATGAACGTCCGTTACATTCAAGCCGTTGCCAAATGAGCGGCTACAAAGCTAATTAAAGGGACCGCCAAATTATTTAAAAAATGTATTTGAAAGTTGTTGAAAATATACAATAATATGGATCCAACCTGTTATTTGGAAAGATAATTTGGCCTTTTTGTGAAAAAAAAAAATGTAATTAACACATAGCTTACTATAGGTGAAGTAGTAGTAGAAGCATAAGGATTCACCGTGCCTTCCACATGTATGTTTAACATTAAAACATGATGTATAATACATTCATTTTCATCCTTCCTAACATGCAACTTAATTTTATACAATAAACATGCAGTAGTAGGGTCCCTAACAACTTAAAGGTCTAAATGGCTTTTTTGTTTTTTAATATTAAATGGTGCTATATTGCTGAAACACAACTGTTGTTGGGACCATATATTTGTATTATAGGCCTATTCTTTGCACATTCTGCACTCAACCCATTCAGCCTCTTTTTGCTTTATTTTGTAACCTACACGTATTTATATTTGTTTTCTGTATTTATTAATTTCATATTCATGTTTATGTTTGTTAATGTCTGCACCATTTACCAAGGCAACTTCCACATGAGTCTACTTATTGTGACAATAAAACATTTTCCGATTGTGATTCTGAACTTATTTATTTTGTATGTATGTAGCCTATATGCATTGATTATGCATTGGTTTTCTTTACTGTTTATTGCATATGCATGTTGAATATGTGAGTTTGTTTGCATCATTCCCAAATTCCACATATAGGCCTAAGTGTATATATATATATATATATATATACATACCTATTCTGGCATTACACCTATTTCTGATTCTGATTTCTCTAGTAGTGGGCTAGGCTGTACCCTCCCTCCATTACGTCATCCAGGGCAGAGGGGGGGTTGCTCCTTTAAAGCCAATACTACAAGCTGGACTGCAACCAGAGGACCCGATGACTGACTCGATGTCACCTCGGAGGAGCAGAGGAGGGACCTCCGACCCGTGGACGTGGTTTAGCTCTGCGGGCTGGAAGTTGCTCTACTAGACTAATTGGACACTTCAGCAATTAGGGAACTCTTATCATCGGTGTGGTTTTTTTGCGTGAAATGAGCAGGCCAATATTAGAAAGCGGATATCGGGGATTATTACAATTAGCGACTCAACACGGAGGAGGTGCACGGACGACATGCACGTTGGTTCCTCTGTGCGTCTCTGCGCCTCTACGGTGTGACCGCTGCTCGTCCATCTGAGGAGACAGGCGGAGGGATTCTGCACAGTGTGGCGTTTGGACAAGAGTTGCGGTAAAGATGCAGCGGAGGGCAGCGACGCATCTGTGGCTGCTGCGGGTCACCGTGCTGTCGGTGTGTGTCCGCGGGTTTCCCACGCACGTCCAGAAGACGTCAGCCAGGGGCAGAAACACCTCCGCGTTCGTTCCCGAGGTAAACTACTCGATATCCGGCATGCTGTCCGCGTTATAACCGCGCAGGCCATTGAAATGCAATAACTTGTTAAGAAAGTCTAGAGAAGACCGGTGCTTTAAAATGTATAAACATTTGCAGATTTTTTATTTTATTTTTCCTTTTATAGGCTTAAAAGTCATGGGAAATTATCCTTGCATAGCCTGTTGACATGTGATATTGACAAATTGTGATTCTAATATTGATTTCAGTTTATAAATGTTAGGCTACACTTAACATTGAGCCTTTTAGTTTAATAGCCCACAGGTGTTTTGTTGTTGTTGTTGTTGTTGTTGTTGTTGTGTGCCTTCTCCACTCCCAATTATATCCAGGTTAGAGTTATCTGTAGACTTTATGTGTTATTGATCCAAACATAGGCGTATGCAGAGGAGTGCAGGTCCTGTGTGTGAACAGATCATTGTTTGAAGTGAGCAAGATGGAATTCAAGTCCTCCAAATGTCCGATTTCTTCAAATTTGACCCGTTTTAAAATCAGAAACATGGGTTTCTTACCACCAAATTGCCTCAAAATAACTTGGATGCGTGGATGTAGGTGGTATGGGACCCATACAACATTCTTCACAGGTAAAATATAATAATAATTAATAATAATAATAATAATAATAATAATAATAATAATTACTTCCATTGAATTTTGGGTGATTTATTCAATTTTATATAATTAATTAAATGGTTTTAAAATAGTATTGTGACTAAACTGTGACATAATCCAGTTTGTGATTCACTCAACATCCTCTGATCTTAACTATTAGTCCAAATAATTCATAATTTCTGCTATTTTCTAACTCAAAAATGAGGTAAAATGTCAAATTTATAAAAGAAAATGCGTTGAAAAAAGTGACAAAAGCGCCAAAAGCATTAAAAAAAAAAGGGACAACTAGAGTTAATGTGTTAAACGTTTGAGGAAGTAGAAGAGGCCACAACAGTGTAACCAGGATCAGTCCCTGTTCGTATTAAAATGTCCAGAATATAATAATCCCACATGGCGTTTAAGCATCAGCAGTAGTTTAGCGGTGCCTGAACCGGTACTTTTTAAGAAAGTTTTTAAAAAAAGAAGAAGAAACAAGAAGGATCGGCCGACTAAACAACAGTCGGTGACATTTAAGATTAACACATTGTTTATTACTCAGGCCATATGGTCAGAATTAAATGATGTAATAGTGATGTAATAACTATAACTTATAATACACAATAACTTATGTCACCAGTAAATTGCTGTTGAACGACAAAAACAACCACCAGATGGGAAAAGGGTATTTTACAATAACTTTGAATGAACCGCGAGGCTGTAGGTTACCAGTTTCAGTGAATGCACCGCGAGGCTGTAGGTTACCAGTTTCAGTGAATGCACCGCGAGGCTGTAGGTTACCAGTTTCAGTGAATGCACCGCGAGGCTGTAGGTTACCAGTTTCAGTGAATGCACCACAAGGCTGTAGGTTACCAGTTTCATGTGAATGCACCGCGAGTCTGTATGTTACCAGTTTCAGTGAATGCACCGCGAGGCTGTAGGTTACCAGTTTCAGTGAATGCACCGCGAGGCTGTAGGTTACCAGTTTCAGTGAATGCACCGCGAGGCTGTAGGTTACCAGTTTCAGTGAATGCACCGTGAGGCTGTAGGTTACCAGTTTCATGTGAATGCACCGCGAGGCTGTAGGTTACCAGTTTCAGTGAACGCACCGCGAGGCTGTAGGTTACCAGTTTCATGTGAATGCACCGCGAGGCTGTAGGTTACCAGTTTCAGTGAATGCACCGTGAGGCTGTAGGTTACCAGTTTCATGTTAATGCACCGCGAGGCTGTAGGTTACCAGTTTCAGTGAATGCACCGTGAGGCTGTAGGTTACCAGTTTCAGTGAACGCACCGTCTGTGTGTTTCCGACGTCGGCAGCTGCTGCGCTGCAGAGCAGACTGTTGATATACAGTCACACTTTACACTGTTTAACGTCACCTGTCAGCATGTTAACCTGTTTAATCACGCTGCTAGCTAACGCTAGGCTAACGTTACCTGCTGTCGAGTGTAGTGTAAAGTCAGGCACCGAAATGTTTGTTCTTATTTGGTCTCGTTACTACCGTTTACGTCGGAACCGGTGACCTACTGGCACTGAGTTTCGGTACCCAACCCTAGTTCTGATGTCTACAAAATAGACAAATATTGTTGTAGGAAATGATGGCATTCTGTCATTCCTATTTTCAGTGATTTATAGCTTGTTGTGGACTTCTGCCCTGATTTTATAGAGTGTGGTCTAGACCTATTGTCTGATGATTTGATACTATAAATAAAACGGAATTGAACTGAATATGCCCAAAAAAGATAAAAAGTTGACCTAAAAACATGCTAAATGAATAAACGTGGCCGAGACGGGTCATAAAGCTTTTGATTGTATTTGATAACTTTTTTATATGCTTTACGCATTAGCGTGTCCGATAGAATGTAAACAAAGACAGGTTTTCTAGCGGTGGCCTTTATATAACGAGCAGTGGTGAAAGTTATTAAAGTCTAGTCCATGGCTGTATTAAGAGAACTAGCTAGTCATGTTATGAAAGGAAGTGGAAGTGACTGAAGGCTGCTCTTCTTCTTCGTTCCGTTAATTTCTGTAGCAGTAACAGCGCCGCCTACAGGCCTGGCATATGAAGTAGCGTGTTGAGTCATTTACAGATGGATTCATGTGGACGTGAATTTTCTTGAATCGAATCCAGGGAAGACGGATGCGTTTGCATCCTAATGTCTTCGTGTGGACGTGGCCTGAGAGTCTATGGGCAGGAGCATTACTAAGTAGGCGCTAAGGGACCATTTCACTGACTGACCACCAACTGGCCTGAATGTGGCTCCCTCTTTACAGATCCATGATTAAGTTTGCATGCTGCCTTGTGTGAGCAGTTGCTTCCATGGCACACTCCGCATGCGCACACGTAAACTGCTGCTACTTTGCAGCAACAGCAGACCCGTATAATGTATGTACCTGCTGTATTCCACTTTATGTAGAGATGTGACGTGCCCACCCTGCAGTTCCAGCCTGCATGCAGCCGCCAGGTGAAGTAACCTTCACATTAACATGCTCAGACAGAGACTCTCAGTCAAGGTTTATGAATGGACAAATGGCTGGCTGTTTTTTTTTTTTTTGGCTTGACACAGTTGGTTAAGAGGAGAAAGCACATTGGTGAGTAGTCTATTTAATCTACACATCAAATACACTCAAAGGTGGGGAGAAAAACCTACCATAATGCAGTCCCTCCAGAAAAATGTTTTTTTTGTGATTGTTGCGGGCAAAAATCCTTGATTATGCGGCACGTTTTCTTAATAAATGCGATGGAATATTTGGGATATTTATGCAATTTTATGCGATGAAAATGCGGGAACTTGCAAAAACTGAAGTTTGATGAAAAAGAGAAAAGAAAGTGATTCCCCCCCAACACCGTGTTCTCACTAGGCGAAATGACGTCACTTCTTAACGTTCCCATGGCAACAGGGGAAAATGGCTGCTCTTGTGTGAAGTAAACAACATTTTTCATCTTCCTGCTGAGATATATGTGACTTTTTTGCAACAAAAATGCGGGGATTATGAAATCATGCAAGCCCCGCATATTTTGCGCGGAAATCGGCAATTTATGCGGCAAAAGTGCGGCGTATTTGAAAAAAAAAATATGCGGACTTTGGCTGATTATGCGTTGAATTATGCGATCGCATAATCACGTTTTTCTGGAGGGAACTGGTTAGCCTTGATTTGAAAATACCAAGAGTTGGAGCTGACCTACAGCTTATCGGTAGTTTGTTCCAGATATTTGGAGCATGGAAACTGAACGCAACTTCCCTCCTTTTTTTGTTCCTCTCTGATGATCTCTGCGGTTCGTAGTTCACCAGAAGATCTGAAAGGTATTTTGTATTGCTGCCCCCTCTTAGTCGATTAGTCGACTAATCGGTCGTTAAGTCTTAGTCGACTAAGATTTCTTTAGTCGATAAGTCATTTTTATGCTTATTCATGCTTAATTACTCATTTCCAAGCAACTCATGAGAACATTTCTGGTGAACACGAGATTTAAAGTGGTGCTTTTGCAGGATTAATTTCAGAGAAACTCAGTTTTACAGATGGTTAATTAACTACGTTTATGTTGAGCTTTTCTAGTCTTAACCAGCTCTCAAAGAGCTCAGCTCTGTCGATTACATCAACTAATCCATTAGTCGACAAAATGTCGAAGTGTTAGTCGACTAAGAGTTTCTTTAGTCGAGGACAGCACTAGTATTTTGGCCCTAAACCAATGGTGCATAGGCTGTTCTCCTCTGGTCTCAGAGCTCCACTCTCTCTTCCCTCAGTCTGCGCTCTGTGTTGTTATTAAAGCGAGCGGTCGGGTTCAGGTTGCTCACAGGGAGCCTTGACGCCTGACTCGGTCCAGGGTTGCAATATGAACTTGCCGTTGTGCACACAAACAGCCACTTAACGTATCCAAACTCTGGGAAAAGGAGAACGAGAACAGGGAGATATTGAGTACGGTTTGCAAGGAGCCCATTCATGGAACAATCACAGGGGACGTGAAGGTGCTGTCGCTGCAGTAATAATCCTGGATGGACGGTCGTCCCTCTCCACTCCCTCCCAAGAGGCACGCTGAAGCTAATGCCACATTTTGCAGAGGGCGTCAAATTCTTGAGCCAGTTCAAGTTTAAGTTGTGTGCTTTATTGTGGAATAGGCTGCGTGGGATGGACTGCTCTCAAATGTCCTGCACCCAAGATGAGGTAAATGAAACTGGATATCATAATCCATGTATCAGAATGTGTGCTTTATTATGCGATCGTGTGCAAGCGCTGGATTCTTTGCCTCCGCGGGGTTTTAATGAAGGAACATAAGCTAATGCGTTCACCGCGAAAATTTGTTTTCAGCCAAAGAGCCCGCAGACACACAAGTCTACATACATGCAATGTGCATATTCTACATTCTGTGTACACACATACAGACCCAATCACAATGTTTGTGTACAATAACTTCCGGGTGGAAAACTCATGCATCCCGTACATGCAATTTAACGCTGAGCAAACGGGCACGAGGAACAACTGGAAACCAGTCCCTCCAGAAAAACGTGATTATGCGATCACATAATTCAACGCATAATTAGCCAAAGGGGGGGCTGCATTTTTTTCAAATACGCCGCACTTTCGCCGCATAAATTGCAGATTTCCGTGCAAAATATGCGTGACTTGCATGATTTCATAATCCCCGCATTTGTGTTGCAGATCACATATATCTCAGCAGAAAGATGAAAAATGTTGCGTTTACTTCACACGAGAGCAGCCATTTTCCCCTGTTGCCATGGGAACGTTATGAAGTGACGTAATTTCGCCTGGTGAGAACACGGTGTTGGGGGGGGAATCACTTTGTTTCTCTGTTTCATCAAACCACAATTTTTGCAAGTTCCCGCAATTTTTGCAAGTTCCCGCAATTTCATCACATAAAACTGCATAAATATCCCGCATATTCCATCGCATTCTTTAAGAAAACGTGCCGCATAATCAAGGATTTTTGCCCACAACAATCACAAAAAAAACTTTTTCTGGAGGGACTGGGAAATGCTCTCAACTTATTCATCTAAAATACATGTTTGCTTAAATATCTCAACACTTGAACTACTACTTTATTCTTGTATTTTAATTGTCTTCATGTAAAGCACTTTGAATTGCCCTGTTGCTGAAAAGTGCTCTACAAATAAAGCTGCCTTGCGTTACCATAATTGTAAAGACCTAACTGACCTGTTGGGCCACATACTAAAGAAATGGACGCCACCCAAACTAGCAGTCAGTCCGACCGGCGGCGAGATGTTGCTGTTCGTAGCGCTAGACTCGGTTTATCAAAGCCACCAGCAACGCAACACAGGACGGATAATAAGCACAGCAGAAACATTACAGATAGGCTGGACTGCCGTGTTTAACTATATATCTTTAAACATTACATTGTGTAATATTTTGCAAAAGCATGTGCTCATTCATGTGTAATTACTTCCACATGCAGAAACACTTAACTTTGAGCTTTTTCATGCACTTGACGAGACACTATCAACCAGATCGTGTGTAAAGAGAGGGGGCACCACTCGGCGGCGGCTGTGGCTCAGGTGGTAGAGCAGGCGGTCGCCTACCAATCAGACGGTTGGCGGTTCGATCCCCGGCCCCGCTGTCCCATGTCGAAGTGTCCACGGGCAAGACGCTGGACCCCAAATTGCTCCCGATGCTGCGCCATCGGAGTGTAAACATGCCGTGAATGTTTATCTGATGAACAGGTGGCACCTTGTACGGCAGCCTCGGCCACCAGTGTGTGAATGAATGGTGAATGGTTCCTGAACTATGTAAAAGCGCTTTGAGGAGTTGTTAAAGTGCCCGTATTATCACTTTTTCTGGGATTTGGGGTGTTATTTTGTGTCTCTGGTGCTTCCACATGCATACAAACTTGGAAAAAAACCCATCTATGCTGTTTTGAGTGAGATAATCTCCAAAAGAACTACTTCCTGTCCCTGTTCTGCAGGTATTCCACGCTAAGGTGGAAGTGTTCCCTGTTTAGAAGAAGTCTCCCTGCTGATCCTGCCTTGAAGTTAGAGAAACAAACAGCTAGCTGATGTGATCTTACCGAGCTACTGAGCATGTGAGACTCACTACAAAGATGGTACAGAAGTGAGATGTCTCACTCTGTAGCTAAAACAGAGAGCTCAACACACAGGGTGAAAAGAGGAGCTGCAGCAATGTGCAGTACAACAAAAATATGGTGTTTTTTGAAAATTAAACCTATTCTGGTACAACCTCTAAATACAATTATGGACCTGAAAATGAGCAGAATATGAGCACTTTAAGACTTGAAAGTGCTCATATAAATACAGTCCATCTGTTTTTTTAAACTACAAAAACACGCAGTCCACTCACGCTAATGGATCATCTATGTCACCCGATATTTCACCCAGCATGTTGTATGGTAGCCATCCTGATCAACGTCTCCCCCCCCTCTTTCTCAGGTGATGGCAGAGCCTAGCCAGACTCTCCAGGAGCTCCAGCAGGAGAACCTGCTGCAGACTCTTCCCTCTGGTCCGTCTCTCCCCAGGCCCAGACATCGCTGGTCCCAGGACCCCCACCCGGGTGTCCTCCCGCTACCCGAACCCGAGGAGGCCGCTGGTCTTTTCGTCCTGGACCTGAGGAACTTCCCAGAGCTGGCCAATGCAGACATGAGCTCACAGAACCCCAACATCCAGGTATATGCAATATACGTGTCGGAAGAAGTCAAAATGTTTT
>CM042444.1:1258118-1285618 GCA_023631565.1 Gymnocephalus cernua | reverse complement strand
GTTTAAAATGTCAAACTCTTTTGACAAGTTTTTACATTGAAAATGCTTCATTTTTTGAAAGAAAGATGATCGTAAGCAGCATGTGTACCTCTGGTTGAATTATTCACACAGTTGGAGTTGTTACACATTCCTTATAATTGAAATAAACTCTCACAAGTCAAATTAAAGCGCCGTTCATAGCGACACATTAAGCTACGCAGTGACGTTATCTGTGTAAACAGACAGCAGAGAGATAACGTTCCTCAGTACAAGCTTTCTGCTTGTATAGAAAGGTCTGAATGTTTAGATGCTGTTGTATTATCACTGCTGTGTGTGTGTGTGTGTGTGTGTGTGTGTGTGTGTGTGTGTAGGATGGGGGTCGAATAGGGGTATGTTGGCAGCAAGCTATCTGGAGATGTTTTTCTTCCTGTTACCTTTCTGAGTGAGAGGGCTAAACACACACACACACACACACACACACACACACACACACACACACACACACAGACACACACACACACAAAGTGCAGACTGTCTGTCCGGCATGACATGATATATGAGGGTCTGTTGCTTCAAGGCCCGCGACATAAACATGTCAAACAAACACACACACACACACACACACACACACACACACACACACACACATTCACAAAGGATTCCTTACTCAGAGCCAGTGGTTTGAGAAGTTTATCAGTCTGAGTGGTGCATAATGTAAATATCAATACAAATGCACAGTCTGACAAATATGGTAAACATGTAACAGCAGCTGCTTGAGTCATTAGCATCTTTAACTCTATCACACAGTCGCCACAGGGAACAACTGCCGGTTCCTTCACACATTCACACAGCGCAGCGCGTGTTTGGGAGGACGATGGAGCAGGTTAGTTAGACTTAGAAGGAAGTGATGTCAGCAGACCGGTGTAGCCCGCTCCTCGCAACACATTTCTCACTGCTGGACGCTGGACCACTTCCTGTCCCTGTTCTGCAGGTATTCCACGCTAAGGTGGAAGTGTTCCCTGTTTAGAAGAAGTCTCCCTGCTGATCCTGCCTTGAAGTTAGAGAAACAACAGCTAGCTGATGTGATCTCACCAAGCTACTGAGCATGTGGGACTCACTACAAAGATGGTATAGAGGTGAGATGTCTCACTCTGTAGCTAAAACAGAGAGCTCAACACACAGGGGGAAAAGAGGAGCTGCAGCAATGTGCAGTACAACAAAAATATGGTGTTTTCTGAGAATTAAACCATGTAAATCTATTCTGGTACAACCTCAAAAATACAATTATGAACCTGAAAATGAGATAATATGGGCGCTTTAAGCCTGTTATTGCAGGAAGGAAAAGGGAAGTATGCATCCAGCCTCTGCATTAAGCTCCAGTTGTTGATAAAATGTTGGCACTTAACTCAGGTCGCAGCCTACCATCCTCAAAGTGAGAGTGAGGAGTTTTTGCTAGCATACAGCCGTCATCACTCTCACTGCAACAAGACATTCAGTCCTGCTGGCTCCCTCCTCCCCCCCATCCCCATCATCCCCACCATCCCCATCCCCCCTTCAGTCGTTTGAAGTTCTCCCCCTCTCGCTCCCCTCTTGAAAGCGCTGTTTAAATACAGAGGAGCATGTCTCTGAGGTCCCACGCTGTCGTTACTCGGCTCTTTTCAGCCGCTCCTTAATTGCATAACACACATACACCAGCTGGGTGAGGAATTCACAACCTAACTTCAAAGCCTGCTCTTAATATATTACTCCATAGTTTAGCTTTTCATCCTCTCTCTGCTGTCTTTTCTTCATCAGTCTTTTCTCTGTGTGTGTTTTTCAGAGTACGAGGAGTGGAGTGACTGGGCTCCCTGCAGCGTCACCTGTGGACACGGCACCCAGAAACGCACCCGTTCATGTGGCTATGCGTGCACGGCGACTGAGTCACGCACGTGTGACCTGGAGAACTGTGCCGGTGAGATCAGAAACTCCGCGATGTGGCAAGATTTAAAAAACTCTGACTTGTTTAGCAGCTATTATAAACCTCATGTCGTCCTCGGGTCAAATTCGAACCGTTTACAAAAACGTTCTATATCAGAGCTACGACAAAAAGTCATAAATATTGGGAAAAGCTACAAAAACCTAGGAAATAATAATAATAATAAAAATCGACAACATTTTTTGTTTCAACGCTGAAATAAGTGACAAAAAAATCCATCAAAAACATCGCCAAAGGTGACAAAAACTTGTCAAAAAAAGTGACAAAAAAAATTGAAAAAGAAGTGAAAAAAACATAAGTAAAACAATGCCAAAAACTGACAAAAAACAGGGAAAAAAGTGACAAAAAAAATTGGGATAAAATTGACAAAAACGTAACGAGTAAAGTGCAGAAAAAGAACAAGAAAATGTTGAAATTTCAACCCAGAAAAACACAACATTGCACGGTCGACGGGAAGACAACACAAGGGCTAACCACCCTCTAATGATGGAATTTGAATAGCAAAAGTAACATGAATATGTTTTACACTTAGTCATCGATCAATCACCTAAAAATCAGCTCTCTAACATTTGCAGATATGACAAGAAGGGGGAATAAATTACATTTTACGTAAGCTACCAAGCTACTGGAATATGTGCAGTTAAGCTTGCTATAAGAGCAAGTTTTTTTAGTAATTTAAAAGCGGAAGATAAAGAATGCCAGTACAGTGATGGTGCTCATAGACAATTTGAGAATGCCACTTGCAGACCAACATAATACCACACCAGCAGCAAGCAGTTGGAGCCGGTTACCTCCAGGATCTGGTCTAAACTAGGCTAGATGGAGCCGGTTACCTCCAGGATCTGGTCTAAGCTAGGCTAGTTGGAGCCGGTTACCTCCAGGATCTGTGCTAAGCTAGGCTAGATGGAGCCGGTTACCTCCAGGATCTGGTCTAAGCTAGGCTAGTTGGAGCCGGTTACCTCCAGGATCTGTGCTAAGCTAGGCTAGTTGGAGCCGGTTACCTCCAGGATCTGTGCTAAGCTAGGCTAGATGGAGCCGGTTACCTCCAGGATCTGGGCTAAGCTAGGCTAGATGGAGCCGGTTACCTCCAGGATCTTTGCTAAGCTAGGCTAGATGGAGACGGTTACCTCCAGGATCTGGGCTAAGCTAGGCTAGATGGAGCCGTTACCTCCAGGATCTGTGCTAAGCTAGGCTAGATGGAGCCGGTTACCTCCAGGATCTGGTCTAAGCTAGGCTAGATGGAGCTGGTTACCTCCAGGATCTGTGCTAAGCTAGTCTAGATGGAGCCGTTACCTCCAGGATCTGGTCTAAACTAGGCTAGTTGGAGCCGGTTACCTCCAGGATCTGTGCTAAGCTAGGCTAGTTGGAGCCGGTTACCTCCAGGATCTGTGCTAAGCTAGGCTAGATGGAGCCGGTTGCCTCCAGGATCTGGGCTAAGCTAGGCTAGATGGAGCCGGTTGCCTCCAGGATCTGCGCTAAGCTAGGCTAGATGGAGCCGGTTACCTCCAGGATCTGTGCTAAGCTAGGCTAGATGGAGACGGTTACCTCCAGGATCTGGGCTAAGCTAGGCTAGATGGAGCCATTACCTCCAGGATCTGTGCTAAGCTAGGCTAGATGGAGCCGGTTACCTCCAGGATCTGGTCTAAGCTAGGCTAGATGGAGCTGGTTACCTCCAGGATCTGTGCTAAACTAGGCTAGATGGAGCCGGTTACCTCCAGGATCTGGTCTAAGCTAGGCTAGTTGGAGCCGGTTACCTCCAGGATCTGTGCTAAGCTAGGCTAGATGGAGCCGGTTACCTCCAGGATCTGGTCTAAACTAGGCTAGTTGGAGCCGGTTACCTCCAGGATCTGTGCTAAGCTAGGCTAGATGGAGCCGGTTACCTCCAGGATCTGTGCTAAGCTAGGCTAGATGGAGCCGGTTACCTCCAGGATCTGGGCTAAGCTAGGCTAGATGGAGCCGGTTGCCTCCAGGATCTGCGCTAAGCTAGGCTAGATGGAGCCGGTTACCTCCAGGATCTGTGCTAAGCTAGGCTAGATGGAGACGGTTACCTCCAGGATCTGGGCTAAGCTAGGCTAGATGGAGCCATTACCTCCAGGATCTGTGCTAAGCTAGGCTAGATGGAGCCGGTTACCTCCAGGATCTGGTCTAAGCTAGGCTAGATGGAGCTGGTTACCTCCAGGATCTGTGCTAAACTAGGCTAGATGGAGCCGGTTACCTCCAGGATCTGGTCTAAGCTAGGCTAGTTGGAGCCGGTTACCTCCAGGATCTGTGCTAAGCTAGGCTAGATGGAGCCGGTTACCTCCAGGATCTGGTCTAAGCTAGGCTAGTTGGAGCCGGTTACCTCCAGGATCTGTGCTAAGCTAGGCTAGATGGAGCCGGTTACCTCCAGGATCTGGTCTAAGCTAGGCTAGTTGGAGCCGGTTACCTCCAGGATCTGTGCTAAGCTAGGCTAGTTGGAGCCGGTTACCTCCAGGATCTGTGCTAAGCTAGGCTAGATGGAGCCGGTTACCTCCAGGATCTGGGCTAAGCTAGGCTAGATGGAGCCGGTTACCTCCAGGATCTGTGCTAAGCTAGGCTAGATGGAGCCGGTTACCTCCAGGATCTGGGCTAAGCTAGGCTAGATGGAGCCGGTTGCCTCCAGGATCTGGGCTAAGCTAGGCTAGTTGGAGCCGGTTACCTCCAGGATCTGTGCTAAGCTAGGCTAGATGGAGCCGGTTACCTCCAGGATCTGTGCTAAGCTAGGCTAGTTGGAGCCGGTTACCTCCAGGATCTGTGCTAAGCTAGGCTAGATGGAGCCGGTTACCTCCAGGATCTGGTCTAAGCTAGGCTAGATGGAGCCGGTTACCTCCAGGATCTGTGCTAAGCTAGGCTAGATGGAGACGGTTACCTCCAGGATCTGGGCTAAGCTAGGCTAGATGGAGCCGTTACCTCCAGGATCTGTGCTAAGCTAGGCTAGATGGAGCCGGTTACCTCCAGGATCTGGTCTAAGCTAGGCTAGATGGAGCTGGTTACCTCCAGGATCTGTGCTAAGCTAGTCTAGATGGAGCCGTTACCTCCAGGATCTGGTCTAAACTAGGCTAGTTGGAGCCGGTTACCTCCAGGATCTGTGCTAAGCTAGGCTAGTTGGAGCCGGTTACCTCCAGGATCTGTGCTAAGCTAGGCTAGATGGAGCCGGTTACCTCCAGGATCTGGGCTAAGCTAGGCTAGATGGAGCCGGTTGCCTCCAGGATCTGCGCTAAGCTAGGCTAGATGGAGCCGGTTACCTCCAGGATCTGTGCTAAGCTAGGTTAGATGGAGACGGTTACCTCCAGGATCTGGGCTAAGCTAGGCTAGATGGAGCCGTTACCTCCAGGATCTGTGCTAAGCTAGGCTAGATGGAGCCGGTTACCTCCAGGATCTGGTCTAAGCTAGGCTAGATGGAGCTGGTTACCTCCAGGATCTGTGCTAAGCTAGTCTAGATGGAGCCGTTACCTCCAGGATCTGGTCTAAACTAGGCTAGATGGAGCCGGTTACCTCCAGGATCTGTGCTAAGCTAGGCTAGATGGAGCTGGTTACCTCCAGGATCTGTGCTAAGCTAGTCTAGATGGAGACGGTTACCTCCAGGATCTGTGCTAAGCTAGGCTAGATGGAGCCGGTTACCTCCAGGATCTGTGCTAAGCTAGGCTAGATGGAGCCGGTTACCTCCAGGATCTGTGCTAAGCTAGGCCAGATGGAGCCGGTTACCTCCAGGATCTGGTCTAAGCTAGGCTAGATGGAGCCGGTTACCTCCAGGATCTGTGCTAAGCTAGGCTAGATGGAGCCGGTTACCTCCAGGATCTGTGCTAAGCTAGGCTAGATGGAGCCGGTTACCTCCAGGACCTGTGCTAAGCTAGGCTAGATGGAGCCGGTTACCTCCAGGATCTGTGCTAAGCTAGGCTAACTGTCTTTCTCTCTGTCATGTAGACACTGCCGTCTCAGTGACTGAACTGACGCCCATCCAGACGACCAACAGCACCGACTCCCTGGACACAAGTACGTATGGAGTGTGTGGCTGTACTGGGTATATTATTATGTATGCGTGTATGATTGTACCTTGTTGAGTTGAATCATTTAAAGGTGCCCTGCCACACGTATGTCATGACTTTGTGGTGATGTCTGAAGATCTACCGCGGACTCTGTAACCGTGGTTACCTTGTTTCAAGCCGTTCCAGCGTGGTGTAGAAAGCCTGCAGGAAGACTCGGCTCGATTTGTGCCAGTTCTCATTAATATTCAACGAGCTAAGCTGCTTGACTCTGATTGGCGTTTTGTGTGGCAGGGCACCTTTAAAACAGCAGATATTGGCCCAATCCCAAAGTCCAGACTCACAGACTCACGGACTTTGGTGCGCGTTCTCGCGAAATTCGTAAGGTCTCAGGGTCGTCCAAATGTCGAATTTCAAAGGGCGTGAGGGTTTGAGTGCACGCTTACCGAGCCCTTTCCGTGAGTCTGCATCGATGCAGACTTCACCAAAGGGAATTACCCACAGTTCAAAGCGGTGTGACGTTTACCGGGAAATCTGGAAAAAAAGTAAGAAAAAAGTGAGAAAAAAAGTGAGAAAAAAAGTGAGAAAAAAAAGTGAGAAAAAAAAGTGAGGAAAAAAAGTGAGAAAAAAAAGTGAGAAAAAAAAGTGAGAAAAAAAAGTGAGAAAAATGAGGGAAAAAAGTGAGAACAAAAGTGAGAAAAAAAGTGAGAAAAGAAAGTGAGAACAAAAGTGAGAAAAAAAAGTGAGAAAAAAAGTGAGGAAAAAAAGTGAGAAAAAAAGTGAGAAAAAAAGTGAGAAAAAAAAGTGAGGAAAAAAAGTGAGAAAAAAAAGTGAGAAAAAAAGTGAGGAAAAAAATGTGAGTAAAAAAAGTGAGAAAAAAAGTGAGGAAAAAAAATCAAGGACAAAAAAAAACGTGATATATGGTGTCAGCAACATCTTTGTTATTACACGTCGCCAAGGTAACATGTGATCTGGTGAAGTGCTGTCCCGATCCCATTCATACCTATCTGAGCCCATGTGGCCTCACACACACACACACACACACACACACACACACACACACACACACACACACACACACACACACACACACACACACACACACACACACAGCACCTGAGATCAATTAAGTATGTGAGTCGTTAGTCCTCACGGCTCACGGTGGGATTGGGCCACAGTGTGTTTGTCCAAGACAAATTTACTTTGGGATAATAAAAATCTTATCTCAATCTTATTGTTCCATGCATCCACACGATTGTCAACAAGTTACACTCCATGTTTTCGACGTGGCGTCGGCCTGTGTGCTCCATTCAGCGGTGGGTAACAAACTCAGTCACACCGGGAGTGCCTGGTTTTGATATTTAGAAATCTCCCCCTCTCAGCATGTCGAGAGCCGCTCTGCTGAGTCTGTCAAAGACGCGGCGAAACGCCGAGCCTGCCTCCCGGAAAATGTTTTGAATTGCTTTTTACTTCCCATTTTATTACTCTCTCGCTGCTAAGCACCGGCCAGAGAACGTAGTTCTTTTCATTCTGCAAACATAACAAAGGATACGGCAGGAGAGGAGAACACAACCCAGTGTCTGACATGTTCCCTTACAACATAGGAAGCAGACGCAGAGAGCGGCCTCTCATTTGTTTTTCTTCTAAGCCCCTCTCGGCACTGGACTGTGGATTTAATCACTCTTCTGTAAATGTATAACTTTTGACATGAGCCTAGCAGCAGAGTAATAGTGAGAAGTGGCTATCGTCACTTATTGGCTAACGTTCTATCAAAATATCTGTTCAAATACGAATATAAATGATCTATTCACATCCGGAGCCTTAATAGCTTCTCAATTTCTTTTAAAAAAACCTCAAGTACTGGCAACAGACTTGCAACCACTAATGATTGTGTTGTAAATTATCTGTTTTTAATTTTATATTCCTGGGTATGTATGTATGTGTTATGATGTTTTATGTGGTGTATATGTAATGTATGTTATTTTATTTGTTTACCTGCCCAGGGACAGCAGATGTAAACTAGCTATTAGCTAACTCTGGTGCAATTACTTTTAATTGTGCATTGTCCCTGTAAAAATAAACAATAAAATGAATGAAAATTTCAGTGGTGTAAAACTAAAGTGTAACTTCTTACCTTTCTAACGGTATGTAGTTTTAACTGTTTACTTTAGCTTTTACTTTACAAGAGCCGGCTAAAGTAGCTACGCTATCACCGGTGAATTAGCCGTGGGCTAGCTACCCGCGGCCATAACCGGACGCCCCCGCTATCTCCTCGCTGTAAACGCTGGCTGTTGCTGTTTTTTTGGTCGTGTTAAGTCCCATCGATGCTGTCAGAACTACCGGATCGTACTTCCGTCCTTCACAATAAAATGACATGCTTCAACAATTCTGAACTATGCAATAAAAGCTCCTTAATTTCCAGTCCAGTAAAAATAGAAACTTGACAGAAGGAAAGATGGTCGCCCGAGCGTTCTTACGTCTTTTACTCATCAAAGTCACTTACATACACTAATTAGACATCTAAATGTCCATGTACGTGTAGGAAAGTTCACGCGTAGATTGTTAGATGGGTAGAGATCAATTCTGCTAACATTTTGTGGTGATGATCGGAAACGTAAAGTACCGCGAAAAGACCGGAAAGTGCGTCAGGTCGGAAGTGTCCGAATACGGCCGATAGCGGCGAGTGGCGTCCGAACGTGGACACGGTGACGCTAAGTTATTTTATGACTCAGACATCCTCCCCGACTACCTCCCTACTCGGAGTCTTTGTGCTGCATACTGTAATAAATACGTGGAATACATCGTACAAATTACAGTGCATTGCTTTTCGTAGCTAGACTGTATAAACCAGTCTGATCTAGTCTGGGTAAACCAGTCTGATCTAGTCCGAGTAAACCAGTCTGATCTAGTCCGGGTAAACCAGTCTGATCTAGTCCGAGTAAACCAGTCTGATCTAGTCCGGGTAAACCAGTCTGATCTAGTCCGAGTAAACCAGTCTGATCTAGTCCGGGTAAACCAGTCTGATCTAGTCCGGGTAAACCAGTCTGATCTAGTCTGGGGTACACCAGTCTGATCTAGTCTGGGTAAACCAGTCTGATCTAGTCTGGGTAAACCAGTCTGATCTAGTCCGAGTAAACCAGTCTGATCTAGTCCGGGTAAACCAGTCTGATCTAGTCCGAGTAAACCAGTCTGATCTAGTCCGGGTAAACCAGTCTGATCTAGTCCGAGTAAACCAGTCTGATCTAGTCCGGGTAAACCAGTCTGATCTAGTCCGGGTAAACCAGTCTGATCTAGTCTGGGGTACACCAGTCTGATCTAGTCTGGGTAAACCAGTCTGATCTAGTCTGGGTAGCTCGGTCTGGAAACCTGTACGTTTATCTCTCCTGCTTCTGTTACAAATTTGCGGGGACCAATCACAGACTGGCTCATCCACCTTGGCGCGCATTTGAAATGTTTTCTATGTTAAGACCAACCAAAGCTCATTTCATTCTCAAATAACTGAAGAATGTTAAGAAATTCTGTAATTAATTCAAACTTTTTCCAATCTTTCAACCCCCCCCCCCCAACCTAGATGTAGACAGCTGTGAGGAGTGGCTAAGCTGCAAGAATGACTTCCTCCAGAAGTACCTGCACCAGGTGCTCACAGAGCTCCCCAGCTGCCCGTGTTCCTACCCGTCCGAGGCCGTTTACAGTGCTGTCAACATCCAGGACGGAAAACTGCGCAAGACCTATCGCTGGAGGGACGCGAGCGGACCCAAAGAACGCCTGGACATCTACAAACCTTCAGCCGTATTCTGCATCCGCTCAATGCTGTCGTACGAAAGCACGACGTTAGCGGCGCAGCACTGCTGCTACGACGATCAGATGAGACTGATTACGCGAGGGAAAGGAGCAGGAGCGCCGAATTTAATCAGTACAGAGTTCTCACCGGAGCTGCATTACAAGGTGGATGTGTTGCCCTGGATTCTGTGCAAGGGGGACTGGAGTAGAGTTCACTCAGTGAGGCCGCCCAATAATGGGCTGGACTGTTCAGATAACCCCCCCGAACAAGCGTTTCAGCTGGAACTTAAAGAGGCCAGGGAGTACTGACAGTGGCACAACAAGAAGGGAGGACGGCATGGACACGATGATGGTAGCTGCTTGTTCACATCCTCATTTCTCCAAAAGAGGGTCTGGCTGCAGACCTCCACTCTCAGGCTGCAGACCTCCACTCTCAGGCTGCAGACCTCCTCTCTCAGGCTGCAGACCTCCAGTCTCAGGCTGCAGACCTCCACTCTCAGGCTGCAGACCTCCAGTGTCAGGACCAGAAGTAACTAACTTTTTGTGCGTCTCTTAAAGGACTGAACACCCTGAATCCACGGGTTACGTTTGCAAATTGCCAAATGAGTAATAAATAAGTTACGCTAACGGTGGTTAACAGTTGACTGACGATGTTTTTCTTCTTCTTCTGGTCCTTAGAAAGAAAAACATCGGTAGCCTTTGCTCCTTAGCGCCACCGCTGTTCAGGAGAAGACTGCAACTAGTGCCGCAACCACCACGCGCGAGTATAAATACTCACGGCGATCCCGTGACGTCACATTTGGATGCGCCACGCGCCCTGCGTCTAGCATATAACGGCCAAAATTTTGCGTGCGTAAGGCGGCGAGTAAAACAGCAAACATGCAGTGTGTGTTTATGTCTATATCTACATCTACATATTTGTTACTTACTGTTGTCCCAACGTTTGCGGCAATACATCTTCTCCTACTTTTTTGTTGTCTTTAGTCGCAATATATACGCCGGACTCCTTTAAGACGCACAAAAAGTTAGTTATTTCCGGTCCTGACGCTGGAGGCAGCCTGAGAGTGGAGATCTGCAGCCAGCCCCCCCCCCCCCCCCCTCCATTTCTCTCGTCTGTTTTCTCCATTCTGCACAAGCTGCAGAAAAACTGGACTGCTATGTGCTTACAGCGTTTCTGTGGTGCCAGCTGAAGTACTTTGGTGCAGTTGCAAGCGTTGTCGTTGCAATCTCAAGACCTCCAGCATCAGCTGGCACTTTGGTCCCTTTTGGTTTTTAAAATTTCAAAATATACAGAATGAAAACGTGAACGGAAGGCACGGACAACCGATAGCGGTGAAGCATTTGTTCACGGCAACAACAGTGAAATCACACTGATGTCGGAACCATTGGAAGGACGATGAAAATCTGTGTTTAAGTGTTGTATTAGCCAGTCCCTCCAGAAAAACGTGATCATGCGATCGCATAATTCAACGCATAATCAGCCAAAGTGCATATTTATGCGGGGGTCCGCATTTTTTCAAATACGCCGCACTTTCGCCGGATAAATTGCCGATTTCCGCGCAAAATATGCGGGGCTTGCATGATTTCATAATCTCCGCATTTTCATTGCAAAAAAAGTCACATATATCTCAGCAGAAAGATGAAAAATGTTGCGTTTACTTCACACAAGAGCAGCCATTTTCCCCTGTTGCCATGGCAACGTTATGAAGTGATGTAATTTCGCCTACTGAGAACACAGTGTTGGGGGGGAATCACTTTGTTTTCTCTTTTTCATCAAACTGCAATTTTTGCAAGTTCCCACAATTTCTTTCGCATAAAATTGCATAAATATCCCGCATATTCCATCGCATTTTTTAAGAAAACGTGCCGCATAATCAAGGATTTTTGCCCGCAACAATCACAAAAAAACTCTGCATTTTTCTGGAGGGACTGATTATTGTTGTAAGCATTATTCTATTAGGAGCCTTCTCAGCCAATCCCTGTTCCTGTATGTTGCTGCTACTCTTGTTGGAAGCTGAGGTGAATGTCTCTGATGGTAGTGGCGTGTGTGTGTGTGTGTGTGTGTGTGTGTGTGTGTGTGTGCGTGCGTGCGTGTGTGTGCAGAGGATGAGCTTATTTATTGGCCCCCTGAACTATTTTAAGTCAGATCTAGTTTCCCAGGAAAGGGATTCCTGATTCGCTGGTAAGCAGGAAATAAAGTCAAATGGACCTTCGTACTGTACATGCTTCATTTCCTAATCTTTACAAACAATATGACATAATTATTGCCAGAGCGTGTCTGGGGATTTCTTCCTGTCCACATCTTCAATGTCATGTTTTCCTGCATGCTCCCACAGCAGGAAAACATGCATAGGTTCCATGAAATGCAGAGGAAAGATTTCAGGTGTGAATGACTCGGAAGATGCTCAGTTAACGTACATTATGATAAAAAAAACTGCATAGTTCCTCTTTATAGAGATACCTCAACGTCCAGTGGAATATCTCACCTGCATAGAGTTTGGTTGCTGCAGGATTTGGAGTATCTCATTCTAAAAACAGAGCAAATTTCTTTCTACATGACAATTTTTTCTCCGAATTCTGAGATAATTAACAGGCACATATTATTTTTTTTTCTTTGGTGAAAGATTTAACATTCCTACAGCATTCATGCTAAGCTGAGGATGTTTGAATTAGACTTACAAATGTCAAAAGGGGATTTTCTTCACATGCCATTTTGAAATCATTTTCAAGTTTGTCATCCACACTTGATATGCCAAAACAAATAAAATATGTTTACATCTCTTTACTGCATTGAACACAGTGTTTGTGGGTGGAAAGCCATCGAGGGCTCACGTAATTCTTTCTCCAATAGTGCTGGAATTTCCACTGGATGTCCATCACCTTACGCTTATTTTGTGTTGTAAATTTTAAAGGTCCAGTATGTAGGAATTTCACAATCAACTTAGCAGCAGCTGTGAGTTTATCATGTGACAGCGAAAACGTGAAAGGTGGAGCAGTACGTCCTGTATGTCCCTCACCGGGTAATGTATTTCAAGATGGAGCATGAATATGGAGCGTCTACACCAGTTCATGTATGAATATGGAGCGTCTACACCAGTTCATGTATGAATATGGAGCGTCTACACCAGTTCATGTATGAATATGGAGCGTCTACTCCAGTTCATGTATGAATATGGAGCGTCTACACCAGTTCATGTATGAATATGGAGCGTCTACACCAGTTCATGTATGAATATGGAGCGTCTACACCAGTTCATGTATGAATATGGAGCGTCTACACCAGTTCATGTATGAATATGGAGCGTCTGCACCAGTTCATGTATGAATATGGAGCGTCTACTCCAGTTCATGTATGAATATGGAGCGTCTACACCAGTTCATGTATGAATATGGAGCGTCTACACCAGTTCATGTATGAATACGGAGCGTCTACACCAGTTCATGTATGAATACGGAGCGTCTACACCAGTTCATGTATGAATACGGAGCGTCTACACCAGTTCATGTATGAATACGGAGCGTCTACACCAGTTCATGTATGAATACGGAGCGTCTACACCAGTTCATGTATGAATACGGAGCGTCTACACCAGTTCATGTATGAATATGGAGCGTCTACACCAGTTCATGTATGAATATGGAGCGTCTACACCAGTTCATGTATGAATACGGAGCGTCTACACCAGTTCATGTATGAATATGGAGCGTCTACACCAGTTCATGTATGAATACGGAGCGTCTACACCAGTTCATGTATGAATATGGAGCGTCTGCACCAGTTCATGCAAACACAAATGTAACATTTCAAGCCAATAGGAATACTTGGAATTGATGGTGGTGGTAAATATTCATGGAAAAGGAGAAGTTAGTGAACGGGCAACACAGATTTTGATAATGAACAACTAAACATATTACACACTGGACCTTTAAAATGTTGATTTATGAGGACTATGGTTAAGTGTTACGCCCTCCTGTCACAGACATATTGTTGTGTGCCTGTTGTCAGATGACTGCGTGAGTGAGAGCGCCATAGTTTAACTTCTTCATAGTTGAGTTTGACTAATACCTGGAACAATCATTCCCATCCCATAAGGTTCTTATGCAATGCAAACGTTCACTGCCCAAGTAAATAGGACAGACCTTCGTTAAATTGGTATTACGTTGATCCTAAGCAAGAGCCAAACAAGACGATAAGATAAAGTTAAATACATTTGATTAATCAGTCAAGCATCAGAGCTACAATACACAGATCTGCCGATCCTGTTATGCGAGGCAGGGAATGGTGGACCCAAATGCAGAGAGCAGACGAGGTATCGTTTGATCTTTAGGATTTATTTTACAAAAAAAACAGGTTCACACCAACAAAAAAACATAAGTAGATCAAAAACCAGGAAACAGAGACAAAAAGACATCCAGGGAGTACAGAACTTGACGTGACTGACACGAGGAGATAATACAATGACCTGACACAGAACAAGGGGAACACATAGACTAAATACAAGAGGTAACGAGCAAACAAGGGACAGGTGATACAACAGGTGAGACACATCAGGGCGGGGCAGAACAATCAGACAGGCGGGAAAACACAAGACAGGAAGTAAAACTAGACAAGACCATGGAGAAAACAGAATTCAAAATAAAACAGGAAACATAACAAATACAAAACAGACTACCAAAATAAGACAAAACACCAAAACCATAACAGATCCGTGGGATCACAAAGCACACAGAGACTAAAGGCTCCGACCCACCAACCAGACGGTTCTGACCCACCAACCAGACGGTTCTGACCCACCAACCAGACGGCTCTGACCACCAACCAGACGGTTCTGACCCACCAACCAGACGGCTCTGACCACCAACCAGACGGCTTTGACCCACCAACCAGACGGCTCTGACCACCAACCAGACGGTTCTGACCCACCAACCAGACGGTTCTGACCACCAACCAGACGGCTTTGACCCACCAACCAGACGGCTCTGACCCACCAACCAGACGGCTCTGACCACCAACCAGACGGCTCTGACCACCAACCAGACGGTTCTGACCCACCAACCAGACGGTTCTGACCACCAACCAGACGGTTCTGACCCACCAACCAGACGGTTCTGACCACCAACCAGACGGCTTTGACCCACCAACCAGACGGCTCTGACCCACCAACCAGACGGCTCTGACCACCAACCAGACGGCTCTGACCACCAACCAGACGGCTCTGACCACCAACCAGACGGCTCTGACCCACCAACCAGACGGTTCTGACCACCAACCAGACGGCTCTGACCACACCGAAGAGACGGCGACTTGAGCGTACGTTCTGCACGTGTGCGAGACGTAATACAGCACCTCCAGGAAAACGCGGATTTTTTTTGTGATTGTTGCGGGTAAAAATCCTTGATTATGCGGCACGTTTTCTTAAAAATGTGATGGAATATGCTCTATATGATATTTATGCAATTTCATGTGATGAAATTGCGTGAACTTGCAAAAACTGCAGTTTGATGAAAAAGAGAAAACAAAGTGATTCCCCCCCAACACAAAAAAAATGTACATATACATTTTGTGCAATACATTTGTTGTAGCCTACACTGTTCCCGTTTTAAAAAATAAAAATCAATAAATGAATGAAAATTATGAGCTTTTGGTGCCTCACCTGGCAATGCATTTTGGTGTGATGACAAAAATGTAGGATAAATAAAAAATACATCTTTGTTTGTAGTTCTTGGAACCGATTTTATTTCCTTATTATATTAAGATTGCATCATCATGTCCTATTGTAAGCAATGCACTTTCCAAATAGGACTATGCAAATGTTAATTTTCTTTGTCTGCCTTTTCTTTCTGAGTTAGTCGCTGTAAATGTCCCACAAATCATACAGTGAATGCAGCTTTTGCAGATTTCACGCTCGACAAGTGTCTACCATCACCTTATTATTATGTTATTAAACTATTATCATGCACTCTGTCATCTCCAGCGTGGGACGCAGCGAGCCGCTCGGATCCAGGTAACCTAATAAGGTTACCGTGTTGATTTAAACTCATCCTCATCCCCTCTGGTATTAGTGCCTGTTTGGACTCAGTTGTTGCCGACCTGTGTTGAAATATTTTCCTTTCCCCTCCGTCCTTCCACTCCATCAAACGCAAACCTTGAGTGGTCTTTGACGCTTGGAGAGACGCTCTGAAAGGCCGGGGTGTGAACGGAAAGGTGAGAAGTGAGACAGTGTTGATGGAGGAAAATTAGACTGGTGTGTGTGTGTGTGTGTGTGAGAGAGACTTAGACTGAAATAACAGGAGTGTTAAGTTGACAAAAACAAATGCCATTTTGCAAATGCAATCACCCCTCCTCTTGTCCCTGTGTGTGCGTGCGTGCGTGCGTGCGTGCGTGCGTGCGTGCGTGCGTGCGTGCATGCACATGTGTGTGTGTGTGTGCGTGTGCGCATGCGTGTGTGTGAGAGAGAGAGAGAGAGAGACTTAGACTGAAATAACAGGAGTGTTAAGTTGACAAAAACAAATGCAATTTTACAAATACAATCACCCCTCCTCTTGTCCGTGCGTGTGCGTGTGTGTGTGTGTGCATGTGCATGTGCGTGCGTGCGTGTGTGTGTGTGTGTGTGCATGTGCATGTGCGTGTGTGTGTGTGTGTGTGTGTGTGTGCATGTGCATGTGCGTGTGTGTGTGTGCGTGTGTGTGTGTGTGTGCGTGTGCGTGTGTGTGTGTAGTCGACACTAGAGGGGAAACAGGGTCTCTCTGTAAACATGCCATCCTTTTGAAGTTTCCTCCTCCTCCCTCTTTCCCTCCTGCTGTTCTGAGGCCTGTTGCTCAACTATGTTGGGAAGAGACACTGACAGCATGTTGTTTTAAGAACAGGACACACAAATTCCCTCTTGGCTGTCAATAGGTTGTCTTCGATTATCACGCATTACACTAAATGCTAAAAAAAACAACCGCAAAAACATGATGAAATGTGACTCATTTCCGTTTCTCACAGTATATTGAGGCAAACCCAGTTCATCAGGGTGCCAACCACAATAAGGCTCAGCAATACTGACAAACAACTGAGTTTTTTTGTGATTGTTGAGGGCAAAAATCCTTGATTATGCGGCACGTTTTCTTAAAAAATGCGATGGAATATGCGGGATATTTATGCAATTTTATGCGATGAAATTGCAGGAACTTGCAAACAAATAAAATTTGTTTTACAAATAAAATGTATTATTATTATTATTATTATTAAAAAAGAACTCATCTTAACCCGGTAAGTTTACCAGAGAGACTTGCAGTCAGTCGGCGAGTCCTGGCATCACGTTTCCCAGGAGCTCGTTCATGCTTCCTGTTTCCGGTTTGTCGGGCGCGGCTGAAAAAAATAGACTGGTGCGCGCCCTCTGCTCGCTCGCTGAAAATCGGAAATTACGTCATTTTGACGTCACGAATGCACAAGCATAAAACGGCCTTAACGCTAAGCCATCTCCGTCAAAAACAACGGCGTCACTTTGTCTATTTATTTAACTGTCTATGCGTCTCCCAAATTTCTGCCTTTCGGTCGGCCGGCGGGTTGGTGTGTCAGAGCCTTTAAACATACCACTGTCACTTCATCGTGCAATTTTTGTTTCCGTATGTTCTTGTGTAGATTTTCTATTTTCTACTTTTACATTCTCTATTTCTCTGTACGGTTTCTGCTTTCTACAATTACTGCTGCTTTCTGCTATTTCTACAACCAAATTACTCCCTTGGGTATCAGTAAAGGTTTATCCTATCCAATAACAAACTCAGTTTATTGGATCTTGCAGATAAGAAACACAGTTTCTGGTTCAGTGCCTTGTTGCTTGGCAGCGTGCAGTACCAGAGATATAATACCCACCATCCTCCAGCAGCCAACTAGCAGCTGGAATCCATCCTCTTGTCAGTGCCAGGAATCAAAAAACACACAGCTTTTAATTAATTCTTCGACTTTTAACCTCAGTGAGAAGCTGGCACCCTGTTGCAATGGCCAGCTGACTGCAAACAGTCTGTATCTTATTAGGTTAGATTGGCGAGGGGGGTGAAGGCCGGAGTAATGGATCCTTGTGTTAGTGCAGGTCATCTTCCAGCTGGTCCAGCTGAATAAACCCTGGGATTTCTACGCATTAGCAAGTCCAGGACCCAGTGGATAGTCCAGTCAGCCTCAGGTTTCATGCAGCATCCCTTGCTCTGAGCTGGCACACTGGGTAGGACAAGGACAATCAATAGATTAGATGTTTATTCATAAATGCTCTAATTAGCTTTTTCAGTTCATTTCCAGGAGGAAATTGCCTTCCGCTCTGCGTGCCTTCCGCTATGCGGCGAAAGTGCGGCGTATTTGAAAAAATGCGGCCCCTCGCATAAATATGCAGACTTTGGCTGATTTTGCGTTGAATTCTGCGATCACATAATCGCGTTTTTCTGGAGGGAGTGATGAATGGGACATCGCAACTCATTTGTTCCCCAGTATTCGCTCACATGCAGTTATAATCACAGTAACGTATGTAGGCCCACAGTGTTCATCCTTTCATATGTGTAAAATATCAGAAGTGAAAGCGAAACTAATCACACTTTCTGGCTGACTTTAAAAGCTGCGTCCCGAAACGAGTGTCCCGTGTGTGCGACAAATAAACACACACACACACACACGCCTGTCCACCCGCACGCACGCACAGCAACGTATTAACAACCCGTTCGTCTTCAAATGTCCCCATTTTGTACACACAGATGTCTCGTGCGTCAGTATGAGTGGTTAGGAATGAGAATGGGCTGCACACCCTGCGCTGTTATTGGCTGGTGGTTGCACACCATAGGCTCTTTGCTGACGCCCATAAACGTCCCGCACACAGAAAAATAAGAAGAAATGAGAAGATCCACGCAGAGGGCATCTATCTGCAGATAGATACACCACCACACACTACTAGTGGGTCATAAGTGATGATTGAGAGGGATTACTTTTGTATTAGTCTATACATTTGTTGTTGTTGTAAAATCCTGCATATTATACCTTTGTGTTGCTAATGTAAATACATAATAAAATCAGAAAAGCAGAATTAGAGTAGCACTGTGCATATAGACATGCGAGCAGTGTAGGTGAGTAGGTCCACGGCTCTTTGCACGCGCTGCAGCTAGGAATGTGTCTTTTCACTTGCCCAGTAGTGAGTGTGTGTAATCCAATCTGTGCACAAAGAGGCACATAAAACCATAGCAAAGCATATAAAAAAATAGCAAAACATATAAATGAGACAAACAAAAGTTAATGTTTCTCTGATACCAGAGGTCTATAAAAAAAAAACATCTGTTTTGGAGTCCACATGTTTGCACAGGAATGCATTCTCCATTACACTGCTGGCACCATATTTCATTGCCAGGTTAAACTTGGCATTCACTTCAGAACCGTTTCTCAGTTACCAGCTATGTGAACGTTCACCTTTCAAAGACACAGGATTTAGTTTTCTAAGAAATACATGTTTTGGGGGGGAATTTTACAGAGAACACGCTGTGTGTGTGTGTGTATAAAAAACACAAGTACTGAAAACATATAAAAGAAATGCTATAACATTTCAGGCCACGCTGTGTCTTTAGCTGCAGACTGTTGTACGTCCCAGTGTTGGATCCTCTCCAGTGAAATACAGTCCCAGTTTAGCGGTCAGCATTTTAACCCTCCTGTTGACCCATTCTCAAAACTTCTATATCAGAAATATAGGTTTCTTTTTTAACTAAATTACCCAAAACAATTTCATAGCATTTGAAAAAAAACTTGACTAAACTCTAAGATCCCCGTCTGTGATTATCCATCCTCTAATATTAGTCAAAATAATTCATCATTTCAAAGTTAGGCATAATTTCCTGTAAATGTATGTATGTATTGACCATGTATTCCAAAAATAAGTGTAAAAACTAGTGGTAATAAGTTGGTGTTAGTGAGAAAGGGCATCGAAAATGTCGAAAAAAGTGGCAAAAACATTGAAAAAAGAGCTTTACAAAAGGGACAAAAACGTTAATTAAACGTTAATTTTGACCCAGAAGGACAACAAGTGCTCAACCGGACGTCAACACGAGGGTTAACCATGTTTACGTCAGCTACTAGCTAACGGTAGGCTAACGTTACCTGCTGCCAAAAACACAGAAATCTGTGTTCTCATTTGGTCCGGTATTATTTACATTACATTACATTACATGTCATTTAGCTGCCGCTTTTATCCAAAGCGACTTACAATTAAGTGCTTTCAACTGTGAAGGTACAAACTCCAGACAACAAGTAGGAAGTGCAAGTGCATACATTTACATATATTTACATTTAAGTAAGTAAAGCTACATAGAGACATATGAAAGTGCAAGTACATTAGCTTTAAATAAGTAAAGCTACAGAGAGACATGTGAAAGTGCAGGTTCAAGATTTATTTTTTATTTTTTTCTATCCGAGGTGTAGTCTGAAGAGATGTTTTTAGCCTGCGGAGGAATGTGTGCAGGCTTTCGGCCATCCTGATGTCGGTGGGGAGCTCGTTCCACCATTTGGGAGCCAGGACAGTGAATAGTCGGGATGTCGTTGAGTGATTAGTTCTCCCTCGCTGTGAGGGAGCAGCGAGCAGTTTGGCTGATGCAGAGCGGAGTGGGCGGGTTGGGGTATCTGGTTGGACCATGTCCTGGATGTAAACTGGGGCTGATCCAGTAGTGGCCCTGTATGTAAGTACTGGTGTCTTGAAGCGGATGCGGGCAGCAACTGGTAACCAGTGAAGAGAGCGGAGGAGCGGTGTGGTGTGTAGAAGTCAGTCGTTTTGGCACCAGGTTTCGGTACCCAACCCAAGTATTATGTCCAGGTATATGTCCTGGTGGCACCAGAATGGGATACTGGGCTGTTCATTAGCTGTCAGTCACATTTTCTGTCCTTCACATCACCTTTCAATATTTAGAAATGAAAATAAACTACAATTTTTGAGACCCACCAAAAAGAGACCCCCGTATGTAGCACACTGAGTCTAAACATATTCCAATTAGCAAAATGGAATAGTAGTCAGTCCCTCCAGAAAAACGTGATTATGCAATCGCATAATTCAATGCATAATCAGCCAAAGTCCGCATATTTATGCGGGGGGGGGGGGCACATTTTTTCAAATACGCTGCACTTTCGCCGCATAAATTGCCGATTTCTCGCGCAAAAATACGCGGTCTTGCATGATTTCATAATCCCCGCATTTTCGTTGCAAAAAAAGTCACATATATCTCAGCAGAAAGATGAAAAATGTTGCGTTTACTTCACAAAAGAGCAGCCATTTTCCCCTGTTGCCATGGGAACATTATGAAGTGACGTCATTTCTCCTAGTGAGAACACGGTTTTGGGGGGGAATCACTTTGTTTTCTCTTTTTCATCAAACTGCAGTTTTTGCAAGTTCCCGCAATTTCATCGCATTAAATGGCATAAATATCCCGCATATTCCATCACATTTTTTAAGAAAACGTCCCGCATAATCAAGGATTTTTGCCCGCAACAATCACAAAAAAAAACTCTTTTTTCTCAACTTTTCTGGAGGGACTGGTATACAAGTCTCCTCCATAACATATAAAAAGTCCTAAGAAATCCAAATGGTGGAAAGTATTGACAAATACCGAAATCTGTGATGCCAGTTTCCCATTGCAGCCCATGTTAAGTGTTAAGACGCTCCAGGTGAATAGAGAAAATATTTTAACTAACAGATGTCTCCATAAAACTTCCCCAGTTGATTACTTACATTAAGATAATATTTTTTTGTATTACAAGTTTTCTGAACTTTTATGTTTAATTATGCAAATGAGGAATACATCCAAAAAAACAATGGTGTTTTCAGTATTTTTCCAATAATTTCCACCACTTGGATTTCTTAGGACTTTTTTTTAAAATATGTGATAGAGGAGACTTCAATGAGTCTAGAAGACTTTAAGTTGCAATTTGTGTGGGTCATGTTGCATAATGCCTGTACTATAGTCACAGATCATGTTGCTTATGTGACACCAGTGACCCTCATCAACAGTACATTAGAACACACAAACAGCCACGAAGTTGGTCCCTAATGCCTTTGTTTTTCTAGTTTACGAGCAGATCTTGTTACTTAACCTTGTTGACCGACTCTCGCCACTTTGTTTTCATCTTATCTCCCAGCAGGAAGTAAAGCAAATGCCTCTGGCCAAGCCCTGCTTGTGTTCCCACAATGCCTTGTTTTCAGTCCAAACAGATGCCTGTGTAGGTATCATTATCTTTACCCTAAACTCACGTCCTCCCCGCTGCAGCCTTTGAAGTCAACATGAGAAGTGTTAAACATTGACGCTGTGGTTATATCCTCTTTGTGTTGATATGTGAGCGGGGGCTGTGAGTTAGTATATAGTATAGTGTGTTGCTGTGGAGGGTGGCCATGTTGCTGTAAGGATCAACAGTACTGTGCTTCACATAAAACCGCCAAAAACTGAATATACTTTTCAAAGGATGCTTTCCTAACCCCGGGCGCGGAGCTGTCGGTGAGAGTTATACAACGATGTCAAGCTATAAATCAAGGTAAAGATGAATTAGGTAGTTCCTAGTCTCGCTTTGCCAGACCCTCCTCCAAAGCCAGAGATGAAATACTTAGTTACTGTACTTAAGTAGATTTTTCAGGTATTTTTACTTTACTTTACTATTTATTTTTGTGCCGACTTTATTTACTTTTACTCCTTACATTTTTAACACAAATACCGGTACTTTCTACTCCTCACGTTTTACAAAAGTGGCTCGTTAGGTTACTTTAGTTTCAAATAATTCCAGTGGAGTTATTTTTCGCGTCATCGATACCAAATTCAATCTGATTGGACGGGAATATACGTCGCATTTATTACAGAATCACAACTGAATTCATATCTTGCTACTCAGTCAGAATCTTACTAACCTGGAGTCCCAGTCTCTGTCACAATAATCATATATGGGATGTTTTAGGACTTTTGGCAGACATCCATTTAAAATGTAGACAATTGCATATATACATAAAGAGCCTTGTCTCCATGACTACTGAAGTTTTCTCCATGGCTACTGAAGTTTTCTCCATGGCTACTGAAGTTTTCTCCATGACTACTGAAGTTTTCTCCATGTCTACTGAAGTTTTCTTTATGTCTACTGAAGTTTTCTCCATGGCTACTAAAGTTTTCTCCATGGCTACTGAAGTTTTCTCCATGGCTACTGAAGTTTTCTCCATGTCTACTGAAGTTTTCTCCATGTCTACTGAAGTTTTCTCCATGTCTACTGAAGTTTTCTCCATGTCTACTGAAAGTTTTCTCCATGGCTACTGAAGTTTTCTTCATGGCTACTGAAGTTTTCTCCATGGCTACTGAAGTTTTCTCCATGTCCACTGAAGTTTTCTCCATGGCTACTGAAGTTTTCTCCATGTCTACTGAAGTTTTCTCCATGTCTACTGAAGTTTTCTCCATGGCTACTGAAGTTTTCTCCATGTCTACTGAAGTTTTCTCCATGTCTACTGAAGTTTTCTCCATGGCTACTGAAGTTTTCTCCATGTCTACTGAAGTTTTCTCCATGATTACTGAAGTTTTCTCCATGTCTACTGAAGTTTTCTCCATGTCTACTGAAGTTTTCTCCATGACTACTGAAGTTTTCTCCATGACTACTGAAGTTTTCTCCATGTCTACTGAAGTTTTCTCCATGTCTACTGAAGTGTTCTCCATGTCTACTGAAGTTTTCTCCATGTAGTTTTCTCCATGTCTACTGAAAGTTTTCTCCATGGCTACTGACGTTTTCTCCATGTCTACTGAAGTTTTTTCCATGTCTACTGAAAGTTTTCTCCATGTCTACTGAAGTTTTCTCCATGGCTACTGAAGTTTTCTCCATGGCTACTGAAGTTTTCTCCATGTCTACTGAAGTTTTCTCCATGTCTACTGAAGTTTTCTCCATGGCTACTGAAGTGTTCTCCATGTCTACTGAAGTGTTCTCCATGGCTACTGAAGTTTTCTCCATGGCTACTGAAGTTTTCTCCATGGCTACTGAAGTTTTCTACATGTCTACTGAAGTTTTCTCCATGGCTACTGAAGTTTTCTCCATGTCTACTGAAGTTTTCTCCATGTCTACTGAAGTTTTCTCCATGACTACTGAAGTTTTCTCCATGCCTACTGAAGTGTTCTCCATGTCTACTGAAGTGTTCTCCATGTCTACTGAAGTTTTCTCCATGGCTACTGAAGTTTTCTCCATGGCTACTGAAGTTTTCTCCATGTCTACTGAAGTTTTCTCCATGGCTACTGAAGTTTTCTCCATGGCTACTGAAGTGTTCTCCATGTCTACTGAAGTTTTCTCCATGGCTACTGAAGTTTTCTCCATGGCTACTGAAGTTTTCTCCATGTCCACTGAAGTTTTCTCCATGGCTACTGAAGTTTTCTCCATGGCTACTGAAGTTTTCTCCATGTCTACTGAAGTTTTCTCCATGGCTACTGAAGTTTTCTCCATGTCTACTGAAGTTTTCTCCATGACTACTGAAGTTTTCTCCATGTCTACTGAAGTTTTCTCCATGACTACTGAAGTTTTCTCCATGACTACTGAAGTTTTCTCCATGTCTACTGAAGTTTTCTCCATGGCTACTGAAGTGTTCTCCATGTCTACTGAAGTTTTCTCCATGTAGTTTTCTCCATGTCTACTGAAAGTTTTCTCCATGGCTACTGACGTTTTCTCCATGTCTACTGAAGTTTTTTCCATGTCTACTGAAAGTTTTCTCCATGGCTACTGAAGTTTTCTCCATGGCTACTGAAGTTTTCTCCATGGCTACTGAAGTTTTCTCCATGGCTACTGAAGTTTTCTCCATGTCTACTGAAGTTTTCTCCATGTCTACTGAAGTTTTCTCCATGTCTACTGAAGTTTTCTCCATGGCTACTGAAGTGTTCTCCATGTCTACTGAAGTTTTCTCCATGGCTACTGAAGTTTTCTCCATGGCTACTGAAGTTTTCTCCATGGCTACTGAAGTTTTCTCCATGTCTACTGAAGTTTTCTCCATGTCTACTGAAGTTTTCTCCATGTCTACTGAAGTTTTCTCCATGCCTACTGAAGTTTTCTCCATGTCTACTGAAGTGTTCTCCATGTCTACTGAAGTTTTCTCCATGGCTACTGAAGTTTTCTCCATGTCTACTGAAGTTTTCTCCATGGCTACTGAAGTTTTCTCCATG
The DNA here is from genome assembly GCA_023631565.1 of Gymnocephalus cernua. Classification (NCBI taxonomy): domain Eukaryota; kingdom Metazoa; phylum Chordata; class Actinopteri; order Perciformes; family Percidae; genus Gymnocephalus; species Gymnocephalus cernua. The sequence continues at coordinate 1,260,724 of CM042444.1, read as the reverse complement.
GCTACTGAAGTGTTCTCCATGTCTACTGAAAGTTTTCTCCATGGCTACTGAAGTTTTCTCCATGGCTACTGAAGTTTTCTCCATGGCTACTGAAGTTTTCTCCATGTCTACTGAAGTTGTCTCCATGCCTACTGAAGTTTTCTCCATGTCTACTGAAGTTTTCTCCATGTCTACTGAAGTGTTCTCCATGTCTACTGAAGTGTTCTCCATGGCTACTGAAGTTTTCTCCATGGCTACTGAAGTTTTCTCCATGGCTACTGAAGTTTTCTCCATGTCTACTGAAGTTTTCTCCATGACTACTGAAGTTTTCTCCATGTCTACTGAAGTTTTCTCCATGGCTACTGAAGTGTTCTCCATGTCTACTGAAGTTTTCTCCATGTAGTTTTCTCCATGTCTACTGAAGTGTTCTCCGTGGCTACTGAAGTTTTCTCCGTGGCTACTGAAGTTTTCTCCGTGGCTACTGAAGTTTTCTCCATGGCTACTGAAGTTTTCTCCATGTCTACTGAAGTTTTCTCCATGTCTACTGAAAGTTTTCTCCATGGCTACTGAAGTTTTCTCCATGGCTACTGAAGTTTTCTCCATGGCTACTGAAGTTTTCTCCATGTCTACTGAAATTTTCTCCATGTCTACTGAAGTTTTCTCCATGTCTACTGAAGTTTTCTCCATGGTTACTGAAGTTTTCTCCATGTCTACTGAAAGTTTTCTCCATGTCTACTGAAGTTTTCTCCATGTCTACTGAAGTTTTCTCCATGTCTACTGAAGTTTTCTCCATGTCTACTGAAGTTTTCTCCATGTCTACTGAAGTTTTCTCCATGTCTACTGAAGTTTTCTCCATGGCTACTGAAGTTTTCTCCATGGCTACTGAAGTGTTCTCCATGTCTACTGAAGTTTTCTCCATGTCTACTGAAGTTTTCTCCATGTCTACTGAAGTTTTCTACATGTCTACTGAAGTTTTCTCCATGTCTACTGAAGTTTTCTCCATGGCTACTGAAGTTTTCTCCATGGCTACTGAAGTTTTCTCCATGGCTACTGAAGTTTTCTCCATGTCTACTGAAATTTTCTCCATGTCTACTGAAGTTTTCTCCATGGTTACTGAAGTTTTCTCCATGTCTACTGAAAGTTTTCTCCATGTCTACTGAAGTTTTCTCCATGTCTACTGAAGTTTTCTCCATGTCTACTGAAGTTTTCTCCATGTCTACTGAAGTTTTCTCCATGTCTACTGAAGTTTTCTCCATGTCTACTGAAGTTTTCTCCATGGCTACTGAAGTTTTCTCCATGGCTACTGAAGTGTTCTCCATGTCTCCTGAAGTTTTCTCCATGTCTACTGAAGTTTTCTCCATGTCTACTGAAGTTTTCTACATGTCTACTGAAGTTTTCTCCATGTCTACTGAAGTTTTCTCCATGGCTACTGAAGTTTACTCCATGTCTACTGAAGTTTTCTCCATGGCTACTGAAGTTTTCTCCATGTCTACTGAAGTTTTCTCCATGTCTACTGAAGTTTTCTCCATGGCTACTGAAGTGTTCTCCGTGGCTACTGAAGTTTTCTCCATGGCTACTGAAGTTTTCTCCATGGCTACTGAAGTTTTCTCCATGGCTACTGAAGTTTTCTCCATGTCTACTGAAGTTTTCTCCATGTCTACTGAAAGTTTTCTCCATGGCTACTGAAGTTTTCTCCATGGCTACTGAAGTTTTCTCCATGGCTACTGAAGTTTTCTCCATGTCTACTGAAATTTTCTCCATGTCTACTGAAGTTTTCTCCATGTCTACTGAAGTTTTCTCCATGGTTACTGAAGTTTTCTCCATGTCTACTGAAAGTTTTCTCCATGTCTACTGAAGTTTTCTCCATGTCTACTGAAGTTTTCTCCATGTCTACTGAAGTTTTCTCCATGTCTACTGAAGTTTTCTCCATGGCTACTGAAGTTTTCTCCATGGCTACTGAAGTTTCCTCCATGTCTACTGAAGTTTTCTCCATGGCTACTGAAGTTTTCTCCATGTCTACTGAAGTTTTCTCCATGGCTACTGAAGTTTTCTCCATGTCTACTGAAGTTGTCTCCATGCCTACTGAAGTTTTCTCCATGTCTACTGAAGTTTTCTCCATGTCTACTGAAGTGTTCTCCATGTCTACTGAAGTTTTCTCCATGGCTACTGAAGTTTTCTCTATGGCTACTGAAGTTTTCTCCATGGCTACTGAAGTTTTCTCCATGTCTACTGAAGTGTTCTCCATGTCTACTGAAGTGTTCTCCTTGGCTACTGAAGTTTTCTCCATGGCTACTGAAGTTTTCTCCATGGCTACTGAAGTTTTCTCCATGGCTACTGAAGTTTTCTCCATGGCTACTGAAGTTTTCTCCATGGCTACTGAAGTTTTCTCCATGACTACTGAAGTTTTCTCCATGTCTACTGAAGTTTTCTCCATGTCTACTGAAGTTTTCTCCATGTCTACTGAAGTTTTCTCCATGTCTACTGAAGTTTTCTCCATGGCTACTGAAGTTTTCTCCATGTCTACTGAAGTTTTCTCCATGGCTACTGAAGTTTCTCAGCTTGTACTCTAGTAACATTTCAATCAGGAGAGACTTGTTTGCAGATATTTATAGAGATATTTATATAGA
>CM042444.1:1210618-1255618 GCA_023631565.1 Gymnocephalus cernua | reverse complement strand
AACCTGAACAGAGTGAGCTGTCTGCAGTGTTTGTCGAAGGTGCACAAGAAGCTCCAGATTAACTGTGCGTTAATATTACACTCCCTCCAGAAAAACACGATTATACAATCGCATAATTCAACGCATAATCAGCCAAAGTCTGCATATTTATGCGGGGGGGACGCATTTGTTCAAATACGCCGCGCTTTCACCACATAAATTGCTTCATGTAGCCTATTGTATTCTGTATTCCTGTATTGTACTTTATTCTGTATTCCTGTATTGTACTTTATTCTGTATTCCTGTATTGTACTTCATGTAGCCTATTGTATTCTGTATTACTGTATTGTACTTCATGTAGTCTACTGTATTCTGTATTCCTGTATTGTACTTCATGTAGTCTATTGTATTCAGTATTCCTGTATTGTACTTCATGTAGCCTATTGTATTCTGTATTCCTGTATTGTACTTCATGTAGCCTATTGTATTCAGTATTCCTGTATTGTACTTCATGTAGCCTATTGTACTCTGTATTCCTGTATTGTACTTCATGTAGCCTATTGTACTCTGTATTCCTGTATTGTACTTCATGTATCCTATTGTATTCTGTATTCCTGTATTGTACTTCATGTAGTCTATTGTATTCTGTATTCCTGTATTGTACTTCATGTAGCCTATTGTATTCTGTATTCCTGTATTGTACTTCATGTAGCCTATTGTATTTTGTATTCCTGTATTGTACTTCATGTAGTCTATTGTACTCTGTATTCCTGTATTGTACTTCATGTTCCTGTATTGTACTTCATGTAGTCTATTGTATTTTGTATTCCTGTATTGTACTTCATGTAGTCTATTGTATTCTGTATTCCTGTATTGTACTTCATGTTCCTGTATTGTACTTCATGTAGTCTATTGTATTCTGTATTCCTGTATTGTACTTCATGTAGTCTATTGTATTCTGTGTTCCTGTATTGTACTTCATGTTCCTGTATTGTACTTCAAGTAGTCTATTGTACTCTGTATTCCTGTATTGTACTTCATGTTCCTGTATTGTACTTCATGTAGTCTATTGTACTCTGTATTCCTGTATTGTACTTCATGTAGCCTATTGTATTCTGTATTCCTGTAATGTACTTCATGTTCCTGTATTGTACTTTATGTAGCCTATTGTATTCTGTATTCCTGTAATGTACTTCATGTTCCTGTATTGTACTTCATGTAGCCTATTGTACGCTGTATTCCTGTAATGTACTTCATGTTCCTGTATTATACTTCATGTAACCTGTTGTACTCTGTATTCCTGTAATATATTGAATGGTAAACTGTATGTTTGTCCTGCACGTTCCGTGCTTTTCTTGGCCGGGTCGCCGTTGCGAATGAGAACCCGTTCTCACCCTGGTTAAATAAAGGTTAAACAAATGAAAGAAGAATCACTAATTCGAGGCTGATGTCGCCTGCAGGCTCCTCTGAGCGTATGACAAAGGTCTGAGCGTGACGCTCGCCATCTGTCTTTCTGCATGACGGCTCTTGGAATGTAAAGTTCAAGACCCTAATGGCCAGACGTGGTGAAGCAATTATTAATTTATAATTGACTCGGTCCGATTGGGGGGCTAGGAGGGGGCGTTAAGGTTTAGAGAAAATGGCGGACCCAGAAGTGCAGAGACAGCGGGGCAGTGGAGAGCTCGAGGAGTTAAAGAATCTGGGATTTGGGGCGTTATTTTGTGTCTCTGGTGCTTCCACACGCATACAAACTTAGAAAAATAACCATCCATGTTGTTCTGAGTGAGATACGGTTTCTGAATGATTCCTGCCTTCAGTCTCTGGGTGAGCTGGTCAACATCTGATCCCACCATGATCCATCAACCAATGTGTCCCTGAGCAAGACACTTAACCCCTAGTTGCTCCAGAGGCGTGTGACCTCTGATATATATAGCAATTGTAAGTCGCTTTGGATAAAAGCGTCAGCTAAATGACATGTAATGTAATGTAAAATCTGCACGGCTTGTTACGTAACTAGCCGAAAACGACGGGCTAAACACAACCGTTTGCATGCTAGCACTACCGTTAGCATGCTAGCTCGTTCTCAATGGCAAAGCGCTGCTACAACACACACTAGTTCACCATAATCTCCAAAAGAAGTACTTCCATGTGCGCCCTCCTTTAGAAGAAGTCTCCCGGCTAATCCTGCCTTGTAACTGACCAAAGTTGGAGAAACAACCTTTCTTTTACTGTCTGTGGAGCTAACTGACATGATCTACCATCTGAGCTACTGAGCATGTGCAGAGTGGAATCAAAGATAGTACAGAAGGAAAGATGATTCACTCTGTAGCTAAAACAGAGACCTGAACACAAGGTGAAAAGAGGAGCTGCAGCAGTGTGAGAGAGATGTGCTGTACAACAACAATATATTAAACCATGTAAACCTATTCTGGTACAACCTTAAAATACAATTATGGACCTGAAAATGAGCAGAATATGGGAGCTTTAATAAAAAATGAAGAGCAAAAAGGCAAAACTAGTTCCAAAATGATGAAGACGGCAAAAGAACAGGAGTCACAAAAACTGGACCACCGAGACAAAGGAGGTAGACTTACACACACGCTGATCATCATAACCTGTTCATAGCCTGTACATAGCTTGTACACTTACTACAGTTATAGCCTGTATATACTTATAGTTATAGCACTCATAACATTCCTTCATACCGTGTACATTGTAACATATCTAAAATATATCTATATTTTGTTATATATCTATATTCTTGCTAAAGCACTTCTGGATGGATGCAAACTGCATTTCGTTGCTTGTACTTGTGACGTGCAATGACAATAAAGTTGAATTCTATTCTATTCTATTCTATTCTATCACTCCCTCCAGAAAAAAACGTGATTATGCGATCGCATAATTCAATGCATAATCAGCCAAAGTCTGCATTTTTTTCAAATTTCAAATACGCCGCACTTTCGCCGCATAAATTGCCGATTTCCGCGCAAAATATGCGCATAAAATTGCATAAATATCCCGCATATTCCATCACATTTTTTAAGAAAACGTGCCGCATAATCAAGGATTTTTGCCCTCAACAATCACAAAAAAACCTTTCCTGGAGGGACTGGCTAACACAATACAATGATGTGACAACAGACAGAGATAAACACAGACTGAATACACCAGGTAACGAGGGTGAAACAAGGGACAGGTGACACGAGGGCTCAGGAACAGGTGGAACACATCAGGGTGGGGCAGACAATCACAAAGGCGGGAAAACACAAGGCAGGAAGTCAAACAAGACATGACAAGAGAGAAAAAACAAACTACAAAATAAAACCGGAAACATGCACAACCATGACAGGGGGAAACACATGTAGACCACATTTGATCCACATGATGCAGGGAGGAAGTAGTCTGGCTACCAGCAGACCGAGCTCCATCTTTAGAGAGTGAGCATCAGTCTGGGGAGTTAGCCATCACCGGGAAAGTTCTGGTAATAGGCTTCACTTGTCTCCGTCAAAAACAGCGGAGTAGTTGGGTCCATATTATATATAGGTCTATGACAGCGTTTGCTGAATGCTGCGCGTGTTGTCAAATTAATGAAGTTGTTTTCTTAATTTGCTCGTGTTTTGTCCATTTGTATGTGTTTTCTTAAGTTGCAGGGCTTTTGCCCCCGTCGGCCACCGTACTGCATCTGTCCTGCAGACGTTTATTTTGTGAAGACAGTCTGTCATATGTGCTCTCCCTCAGTCACTCTCTCCTTTTCTCTTCTCAGCTTCCTTCGTGTCCTCTTCCTCTTAATTATCGTGTCTTAAAAATCCCAACATGGTTTGTGTCGTCGATTTAAAACAGGTGAAACTTGCAGCGTTATTTCTTGTTTTCTTCAACCTTATTTCTGTTTTTGGTAATACAGAACATCAAACATTTGACTTCAAACTCAAACTAAACTAAAACGTAAATGTAATAAAATGAGACTTGATTGATTGTAGCTGGGAAACAAGTGGACCAGGTTGGTTTTCCCCTCCTCGCATGATAAGGCACTTAAGCACCTGAGTTACATTACTGTAATTGATCATTCAGAAACACACTTGTGTGATGTTTTCGAGTATTTATCTAATTATCCAACACATGGGATGAAACTGGGGAAAATGATACCATATAGGAGAATGCTGCAAGACGCATATGGGAATCAGCAGGCTAAAGGTTGCCGGGTAAGATTTCTATGCACGTGCAAGGGTATGTGTGCACGTGCATGTGCTCATGAGGCCTTGTCTGCAGAGTAAGCTCACTAAGCTCTGGTGTTCCTGTGGGAAAGTGTGTGCTAAGCCAGCAGAGTTAGCAGATTCGGCTAAACGTCCCTGTTGTCTCTGAGTGAGACAAAACTTCCCGGAAATTCCGCCATACATCCTCGTTTTTCGGCCGGATGTCCGTCCCCTTCCTCTTTCTTTCAGTTCCCTCCAGAAAAACGTGATTATGCGATCGCATAATTCAATGCATAATCAGCCAAAGTCTGCATATTTATGCGGGGGCCGCATTTTTTCAAATACGCCGCACTTTCACCCCGTAAATTGCCGATTTCGGCGCAAAATATGCGGGGCTTGCATGATTTCATAATCCCCGCATTTTAGTTGCAAAAAAGTCACATATATCTCAGCAGAAAGATGAAAAATGTTGTTTACTTCACACAAGAGCAGCCATTTTCCCCTGTTGCCATGGGAACGTTATGAAGTGATGTCATTTCGCCTAGTGAGAACACGGTATTGGGGGGGAATCACTTTGTTTTCACTTTTTCATCAAACAGCAGTTTTTGCAAGTTCCCGCAATTTCATCGCATAAAATTGCATAAATATCCCGCATATTCCATCACATTTATTAAGAAAACGTGCCGCATTATCAAGGATTTTTGCCCGCAACAATCACAAAAACACTCTGCGTTTTTCTGGAGGGACTGTTCTCTGTGATGGCGTTCTAACCTCCGGCTGATTTGTGAGGACTCTGGTTAACTGCTCCTCAGATCTCTGCAGGGTAAATCCAGACAGCTAGCTAGACTATCTGTCCTATCTGAGTTTTCTGTTGCACGACTAAAAACTACTTCTGAACGTACACATGTTCCACCAAAACAAGTTCCTTCCTGAGACTATTTCGCAGAGGCGCCCGTTCACTCCTCGACGCAGCGGCCGCGGGTTCAACTCCGACGTGCGGCCCTTTGCTGCATGTCATTCCCCCCCTCTCTCCCCTTTCATGTCTTCAGCTGTCCTATAAAAATAAAGGCCTAAATGCCCCCAAAAAATAATCTTTAAAGCTAATAAACCATCCAGGAATGCTGTGTGGACTAGCCAGACCCTCTTCCGCAGCGCTGTGGAGGAAGGTCTGGCTACGCGAGACTAATTTAAGGGTAAAGTTCTTTAGGAATACTTTTCTGGAGCTGTAACTGAGTTGAGTTTTCTGTGGGGGGGGGGGCTGCGGGCCTCATGATGATCACCGAGCGGCCGTCATTATTTACTTTGGGATTTACTGCCACATCAACATATCAGCGGGGAGCCATGATTGTCTTTATATACTCCGTATAGAGCTTTTCAGGCCAAGAGCAAGAGGTTGTTTCCTCGAGAATAAAGCATGATAAGTTATATTTCTAACTGTGAGCGTGAATCACCACGGTAACTGTCTCCATTCAGCAGTTTGTCATGAAAAGATGTTTGTCTGCTCTCGGTTATCCAACCAGCAGCTCAGGGAGCTCAAAGACCACCATTTACCAGATCTGACCACCACGCTGAAGACACACACACACACACACACACACACACACATACTACACTACATACACACACACACACACACACACACACTATACACTATACACACACACACACACACACACACACACACACACACACACACACATATACTACACTACATATACACACACACACACACATACTACACTACATACACACACACACACACACACACACTATACACTATACACACACACGCTACACACACACACACACACTATACACTATACACACACACGCTACACACACACACACACACACACACACACACACACACATACTACACTACATACACACACACACACACACACTATACACACACACGCTACACACACACACACACACACACACATACTACACTACATACACACACACACACACACACACACTATACACTATACACACACACGCTACACACACACACACACACACACACTATACACTATACACACACACACACACACACACACACACACACACTATACACTATACACACACACATACTACACTACATACACACACACACACACTATACACTATACACACACACGCTACACACACACACACACACACACACATTCTACACTACACTACATACACACACACACACACACTACACTACACTACATACACACACACACACACACATGCTACACACACACACACATTCTACACTACACTACATACATACACACACACACACACACTACACTACACTACATACACACACACAAACACTATACACACACACACACAGCTTTTTTTCCAGCTGAAGTCGGCGGCGGTGTGTACGTACAGTAACATTTTCCACCTATGCACGTGGCCGTGCGGCGAGGCCCCAGAACAGAGACATACCGCCAAAATACAAATTACAGATGATTTAATCCATTTTGACGAAGTGGTCCTGACTGAACTGGATTTCTAAGTCCTCTATCTGCTGAGTCTTTTGGTGGAAACTAGTCTCTCATCACAGGTAGTTGACCTCCATTTGCTCTCATGCAACTTGTATTCCCCTTCGCTGCGAGTTCCCGAGACCCGAGGTCTCCACAGGTGGACCGTGGTCCACCGAAGGTTAGCTTATTGTCTAGAGGACTATTTACATCATAAAACTTTGTTTTCTCAAGAGGTTATCAGGGAGCCGACACGCTCGCTCAGTCTGTCTGCTCGCAGTGCCTGTGCTGTTCCTCCTCATTATCTTTGCTTTGAGTTCCTGTGTTTGTCCAGCTTTTACAGCGGTCAAGGGTCAGTGGACTACAATGTGCCGGATGAATAGAGGAACAAGGCCTTGCAATGCTGGCGAGTTTGTAGTTTGTTAAGTGAGAACTTAGAGAAACGTCTGATAAGTCCCCTTCCTCTGTCTCTGTGATGGCGTTCTAACCTCCGGCTGATTTGTGAGGACTCTGGTTAACTGCTCCTCAGATCTCTGCAGGGTAAATCCAGACAGCTAGCTAGACTATCTGTCCAATCGGAGGTTTCTGTTGCACGACTAAAACTACTTCTGAACGTACACATGTTCCACCAAAACAAGTTCCTTCCTGAGGCTATTTAGCAGAGGCACCGTGGCTCCGTCCGGAGCTTAGCCTCGCCCAAGACGATTGTGATTGGTTTAGAGAAATGCCGATAAACCAGAGCACGTTTTCCTCCCATCCCAGAAAGCTGTGTGCACTAGTCAGACCCTCCTCCGCAGCACTGTGGAGGAAGGTCTGGCAATGAGATCTATTAAGGCGTCCTGGTTTGGCGCTCCTGGGCGTTCCTAGTCTACTCCTGGGCGTTCCTAGTCTACTCCTGGTTGGGTGTTCCTAGTCTACTCCTGGTTGGGTGTTCCTGGGCGTGCCTAGTCTACTACTCCTGGTTGGGCGTTCCTAGGCGTGCCTAGTCTACTCCTGGTTGGGTGCTCCTGGGCGTGCCTAGCCTACTCCTGGTTGGGTTCTCCTAGTCTACTCCTGGTTGGGCGTTCCTGGGCGTTCCTAGTCTACTCCTGGTTGGGTGCTCCTGGGCGTTCCTAGCCTACTCCTGGTTGGGCGTTCCTAGGCGTGCCTAGTCTACTCCTGGTTGGGTGCTCCTGGGCGTGCCTAGCCTACTCCTGGTTGGGCGTTCCTAGCCTACTCCTGGTTGGGCGTTCCTGGGCGTGCCTAGTCTACTCCTGGTTGGGTGCTCCTGGGCGTTCCTAGCCTACTCCTGGTTGGGCGTTCCTAGGCGTGCCTAGTCTACTCCTGGTTGGGTGCTCCTGGGCGTGCCTAGCCTACTCCTGGTTGGGCGTTCCTAGCCTACTCCTAGTTGGGCGTTCCTGGGCGTGCCTAGTCTACTCCTGGTTGGGCGCTCCTGGGCGTGCCTAGTCTACTCCTGGTTGGGCGCTCCTGGGTGTGCCTAGTCTACTCCTGGTTGGGTGCTCCTGGGCGTGCCTAGCCTACTCCTGGTTGGGCGTTCCTAGCCTACTCCTGGTTGGGCGTTCCTGGGCGTGCCTAGTCTACTCCTGGTTGGGCGTTCCTGGGCGTGCCTAGTCTACTCCTGGTTGGGCGCTCCTGGGCGTGCCTAGTCTACTCCTGGTTGGGCGTTCCTGGGCGTGCCTAGTCTACTCCTGGTTGGGCGTTCCTGGGCGTTCCTAGTCTACTCCTGGTTGGGCGCTCCTGGGCGTTCCTAGTCTACTCCTGGTTGGGTGCTCCTGGGCGTTCCTAGCCTACTCCTGGTTGGGCGTTCCTAGGCGTGCCTAGTCTACTCCTGGTTGGGTGCTCCTGGGCGTGCCTAGCCTACTCCTGGTTGGGCGTTCCTAGCCTACTCCTGGTTGGGCGTTCCTGGGCGTGCCTAGTCTACTCCTGGTTGGGCGCTCCTGGGCGTGCCTAGTCTACTCCTGGTTGGGTGCTCCTGGGCGTTCCTAGCCTACTCCTGGTTGGGCGTTCCTAGGCGTGCCTAGTCTACTCCTGGTTGGGTGCTCCTGGGCGTGCCTAGCCTACTCCTGGTTGGGCGTTCCTAGCCTACTCCTGGTTGGGCGCTCCTGGGCGTTCCTAGTCTACTCCTGGTTGGGTGCTCCTGGGCGTTCCTAGCCTACTCCTGGTTGGGCGTTCCTAGGCGTGCCTAGTCTACTCCTGGTTGGGTGCTCCTGGGCGTGCCTAGCCTACTCCTGGTTGGGCGTTCCTAGCCTACTCCTGGTTGGGCGTTCCTGGGCGTGCCTAGTCTACTCCTGGTTGGGCGCTCCTGGGCGTGCCTAGTCTACTCCTGGTTGGGTGCTCCTGGGCGTTCCTAGCCTACTCCTGGTTGGGCGTTCCTAGGCGTGCCTATTCTACTCCTGGTTGGGCGCTCCTGGGCGTGCCTAGTCTACTCCTGGTTGGGTGCTCCTGGGCGTGCCTAGTCTACTCCTGGTTGGGTGCTCCTGGGCGTGCCTAGCCTACTCCTGGTTGGGCGTTCCTAGCCTACTCCTGGTTGGGCGTTCCTGGGCGTGCCTAGTCTACTCCTGGTTGGGCGTTCCTGGGCGTGCCTAGTCTACTCCTGGTTGTGCGCTCCTGGGCGTGCCTAGTCTACTCCTGGTTGTGCGCTCCTGGGCGTGCCTAGTCTACTCCTGGTTGTGCGCTCCTGGGCGTGCCTAGTCTACTCCTGGTTGGGCGTTCCTGGGCGTGCCTAGTCTACTCCTGGTTGGGTGCTCCTGGGCGTTCCTAGCCTACTCCTGGTTGGGCGTTCCTAGGCGTGCCTAGTCTACTCCTGGTTGGGTGCTCCTGGGCGTGCCTAGCCTACTCCTGGTTGGGCGTTCCTGGGCGTGCCTAGTCTACTCCTGGTTGGGCGCTCCTGGGCGTGCCTAGTCTACTCCTGGTTGGGCGTTCCTGGGCGTGCCTAGTCTACTCCTGGTTGGGCGCTCCTAGGCGTGCCTAGTCTACTCCTGGTTGGGTGCTCCTGGGCGTGCCTAGCCTACTCCTGGTTGGGCGTTCCTAGCCTACTCCTGGTTGGGCGTTCCTGGGCGTGCCTAGTCTACTCCTGGTTGGGCGTTCCTGGGCGTGCCTAGTCTACTCCTGGTTGGGCGCTCCTGGGCGTGCCTAGTCTACTCCTGGTTGGGCGTTCCTGGGCGTGCCTAGTCTACTCCTGGTTGGGCGTTCCTGGGCGTTCCTAGTCTACTCCTGGTTGGGCGCTCCTGGGCGTTCCTAGTCTACTCCTGGTTGGGTGCTCCTGGGCGTTCCTAGCCTACTCCTGGTTGGGCGTTCCTAGGCGTGCCTAGTCTACTCCTGGTTGGGTGCTCCTGGGCGTGCCTAGCCTACTCCTGGTTGGGCGTTCCTAGCCTACTCCTGGTTGGGCGTTCCTGGGCGTGCCTAGTCTACTCCTGGTTGGGCGCTCCTGGGCGTGCCTAGTCTACTCCTGGTTGGGTGCTCCTGGGCGTTCCTAGCCTACTCCTGGTTGGGCGTTCCTAGGCGTGCCTATTCTACTCCTGGTTGGGCGCTCCTGGGCGTGCCTAGTCTACTCCTGGTTGGGTGCTCCTGGGCGTGCCTAGTCTACTCCTGGTTGGGTGCTCCTGGGCGTGCCTAGCCTACTCCTGGTTGGGCGTTCCTAGCCTACTCCTGGTTGGGCGTTCCTGGGCGTGCCTAGTCTACTCCTGGTTGGGCGTTCCTGGGCGTGCCTAGTCTACTCCTGGTTGTGCGCTCCTGGGCGTGCCTAGTCTACTCCTGGTTGGGCGTTCCTGGGCGTGCCTAGTCTACTCCTGGTTGGGCGTTCCTGGGCGTTCCTAGTCTACTCCTGGTTGGGCGCTCCTGGGCGTTCCTAGTCTACTCCTGGTTGGGCGCTCCTGGGCGTGCCTATTCTACTCCTGGTTGCTTGGCAACAGTAAACAGAAATTCTCCGGCGCTACCTTCAAGCACGTCTTACAAGTCACTTCAGAGGTGTCGTCAAGTCACAAGAACGATGTTTCTGGATTTAAAAGTATTTATTTCTCGATAGAAGTAACTAAATATATGAGATAAAATACCAAACTTATCAGATATTTACAGAAATACGACGTCCTGAAGCGTTTCCGCCACCTTGAATTATTTCGACTCGAGCAACCAGCGTGCAAACGTCACGCTGCCTTCGCTCCGATTGGCCGTCGCTTTGTCACATCGCTCAGCATTTGCATAAAATAGACTTCTTGTCTATTTCGGCCCCGCCTTGCTCGTGGCAGCTCGTCGCTTCTCGCCATCTTGTTGCAGGCAAACGGCCGCTCCCATTGAAAATGAACGGCAGCCTGTCGCTTTGTCGCTCTCTTTTTGTAGCATGTGTGACTGTAGGGTTAGTTTGCGATGACTGTGTTAACTTGTGTCCATGTCTCTGCTACCAGCGACTACAAACTGCCACAAATCACTCTTAATGTACATTATATAACATATGTGATTGACCCGCCAAAATAAATGCAAATGAGTGAATTTTAGAACAAAATCTTGGACTGAGAGCACGTACATCCGACTCCATTTTCCAAAAACATGTTGAGAGGGGCTCACATAATGTTTTCCCACATTCTGCAGCGCCGTTCTAAAAATACGTCTGAAGTCAGATAGGAAGGTGATTTCATCGCTGCGGTCATTTGCCTCTCTCTTTAACACCGATGGTTTAAAATTATGCCGTGCTGTTCGCACCATTCGGAGGAACTCTTCCAGGGGTATAAGTTGTTTGGTTTGAGTAACCGTAGCCGGCGTGGAGCATTATGTGGCTTCCCTGTGCACTCGGAGGCCTTCACGCAGGAAATTGTGACTCCAATTTTAGGATGGGCCATGTGAAGGAGAGGATCATGTTTGGAGAATGAGCTGTGAGAAGATGGGAGAGAAGACTTGATGCAGGAGCAAGGTTTCTGCAGGTTTTTACCGAGTCAAATTTGAACTCTTTAAGACCTTTTTATGAATGAAATGTAATACGTATATCACGACGTGAAAGTACGACGAAATGCAGAGTCATAAAAAGTACTTCAATAAATAAATGTATTCAGAATTGCATCAAAGTGACGCAGAGTAATAAATAATGCGGACACATTCAGCAAATTATATTTGGACAAGAGAAAGAAAAATTATTTAAAAAATGAATAATTTCAATGAGCATCAGAAGTAGCGTTACATGGATTACATCACACGTGTCAAACTCGAGGCCCGCGGGCCAAATCCGGCCCCTCGCTGATTACGATCCGGCCCGCATATCAATTTAGGTTCACGATACATTTTGGCCCACCTAGTTTTCGTCGCTTTTTCTGACATTTTTGTCACTTTTTTCAACATTTTTGTCACTTTTTTCGACGTTTTTGACACTTTTTTCAACATTTTCGTCGCTTTTTCTGACATTTTTGTCACTTTTTTCAACATTTTTGTCACTTTTTTCAACATTTTTGTCACTTTTTTCAACGTTTTTGTCACTTTTTTCGACGTTTTTGACACTTTTTTCAACATTTTCGTCGCTTTTTCTGACATTTTTGTCACTTTTTTCAACATTTTTGTCACTTTTTTCGACGTTTTTGACACTTTTTTCAACATTTTTGTCACTTTTTCTGACATTTTTGTCACTTTTTTCAACATTTTTGTCACTTTTTTCAACGTTTTTGTTCATTTTTTGACGATTTTCTGACGTTTTTGGCAATTTCTACGCCATTTTTCTCACTTTCTCTTAAGTAATCTTTTTTTTGAGGATTTGTAACTTTTCTGACATTTTTGTCAATTTTTACGACATTTTTCTCACTTTCTCTTACGTTGTCGTTTTGACGATTTTCTGACGTTTTTGTCACTTTTTTTCAACGATGGCTGAGGAACTTTAGGCTTCTTTATGACTTTATGTCGACCAAACAGAAGTAAGAAGACTATATGACACATGCAATAACACAGTCAAAGATATTTGACTTTGTTGATTAAATAAAAGCATGTCAATAATCTCAACATGTCTGGCCCTTGATGGGATTCTTATTTTCCAGTGTGGCCTTCTGGGAAGTTGAGTTTGACAGCCCTGAGATAGACTCAGCATGAGACAGAACTCTCAAATGTCGACTGTCTGGTCCAAACGTGGGTGAAAGCCAGTACAGACTAGAAATCTTTTATTAAAATCTTCACAACATTTTGTTATCATGATTACAGGATCATAATACATCCATTCAGTCACTCAGTCGGCATCAAACATTTACTAAGAGACGTTACATTCGGACACTAAATGTCAAAATTTGTTACTAAATGAAATCGCTGAGTAGGCAAAGACTTAATGCAATAGTGCAAAAACATACATTCAAATTAAACATTCAAGTCAGTGATGGAAAATGGAAAATAAACTGTTATATAGACATTTACCTTTGAGAAAAAGCTGACAGGCAAGTAAAACATGGAGGATGTTCTGCTCGTACATTGTGTCATCGTGTTATTGGGGCACGTTCAGACCAGAAAAACGCCATTATGCGATCGCATGATTCAACGCATAATCAGCCAAAGTCCGCATATTTATGTGGGGGGGCCGCAGTTTTTCAAATACGCCGCACTTTCGCCGCATAAATTGCCGATTTCCGCGCAAAATATGCGCGGCTTGCATGATTTCATAATCCCCGCATTTTCAAAAAAAGTCACATATATCTCAGCAGAAAGTTGAAAAATGTTGCGTTTACTTCACACAAGAGCAGCCATTTTCCCCTGTTGCCATGGGAACGTTATGAAGCGATGTAATTTCGCCTAGTGAGAACACGGTGTTGGGGGGGGAATCACTTTGTTTTCTCTTTTTCATCCAATCGCAATTTTCTTGCAAGTTCCCGCAATTTTCATCGCATAAAACTGCATAAATATCCCGCATATTCCATCACATTTTTTAAGAAAACGTGCCGCGTAATCAAGGATTTTTGCCCGCAATAATCACAAAAAAACCTCTCTGGAGGGACGGGAAGAGACGCCGACTTGAGCGTGCGTTCTGCGTACTACGTCTCCGTAACAGCAGGCGGCGCTAATCTGTATTGTCGCCGAAAAACTGAAAACCGGCAGCTGATTGGACGAACGCGTCACGTGGTTTTGGCACGCCACCGCTGCAGCATAAACGCAGCACTGCCCCCCCACCATTCAAAATGAATGGAAAGATCTGCGTTTTCGCTGCAACCATCTGAGGAACGACGCAGTTAGTGTGAATGCACGCTTATGGATGCAATTATAGTGAAAATAAGTTATTCCCCCTTTGGCTCGGGACCCCCCTGGAACCCCCTCAAGGACCCCTGGGGGTCCCTGGACCCCACTTTGGGAACCTCTGTCCTACAAGATTACCTTTTTATTGTGATGGACTGACAACTAAATACAACAATTTCTGCCATCCATTGTCTCTGCTGGAAATATCAAGACATAAAGTCACGTGCTCTATATTTGGGGTGCAGATTGACTGTTAAATTTAGTTGATGATAATTAGCTTTGATTTCACAATAGTCAAACATTTAGACTTCTACAACGGAGTCCGAGTTGCCGCAGATCACCCCGGCGTCTTCGTAATGGGCACAGTTGTGCGTCCCCACGCCGGCGTGATTGCAGTCCAGCAGGCTGGACTCGGTCCCGTCACACTGAACGTCGTCCAGAAGAATCTGCAGATCCTTCCCCTCCCCGAACTCCGAGTTCCTGGCTGCCTTCGTGGCGTAGCTGAAGCCCAGCTGCTGGCAAACCACCGCGGCGTTCTTGGTGGTCCAAAGGTCGTCGCACACGGTGCCCCACTCCCCGTTGACGTAGATCTCCACCCGTCCGCGGTCGCCGTGGCCTTGTTCGTCCCCGACCAGCCTCACCGCTCCGTTCTGGAGCTCGCGCGTACTCTCCGTTCTGGATTTGCCCTTCCTGCGTCTGCCTTTCCGCCTCGAATGTCTGGCTGACGTGGTGGAGGTGGTGGCGGCGGCGGTGGTGGTGGTTGGCGAGGCAACGGTCGGGTCTGGTCCTCCCAGACGGTCGATGAGCTCCTGGAGCCAGTCGTGGGACTCTGTGGGTCGTGGCTCAGGCTGGATTTTGGTCGCTGGCTCAACACCGATTAATGCTAACAGAGAATGACGAAGAAACACAAAAATTGTATTTTTTAAGGTTGTACCAGAAAATGTTTACATGGTATTTAATATATTTTTGTTGTACTGCACATCTCTCTCTCACTGCTGCAGCTCCTCTTTTCACCTTGTGTTCAGGTCTCTGTTTTAGCTACAGAGTGAATCATCTTTCCTTCTGTACTATCTTTGATTCCACTCTGCACATGCTCAGTAGCTCAGATGGTAGATCATGTCAGTTAGCTCCATAGACAGTAAAAGAAAGGTTGTTTCTCCAACTTTGGTCAGTTACAAGGCAGGATTAGCCGGGAGACTTCTTCTAAAGGAGGGCGCACATGGAAGTACTTCTTCTGGAGATTATTGCCCTCAACAATCACAAAACTGACTGATTAGCGTACCATATTAACATAAAATGCACCCAACCCTACAATAAAAATTGGAATTGCTAATTGTTTAAACAATTGCTAGTTGGAACCGGTTCTCGATGATGGACTCACTTTCCTGGAGAACGAACTCGATGAGGTTACTTTTCACTCTGACAGGAAGAGGGTCATAGTGACATTGTCTCGGCGGAGCACGTCTGAAAAAAACAAGGAATAACACATCAGAATAAAATAAAGTTTCACATGAGGGAGGCCAGAAGCCCCGCAGGTGGACACGTACAACACGCCGCCTTCACACTGGCGCTTGAAATCAGCGTCGTAACGCGCAACACGCCGCCAGCGGCCGTCGTACTACAACCGCTGAAAGCGTCGGAATAGTAGAAATCGGGAGTAGAAAAAAAAAAATGGCAGCTAGCTGACGTTAGCTCACGCGACTAGCTAGCTGACGTTAGCTCACGCAACTAGCTAGCTGACGTTAGCTAACGCTGTCACTGCGCGATGTGAGTCTCAACACGATCTGAGTCGCGTTGAGTTGCTCAGATTTAAACAATTTACGGCATAACGACAATAACAGAAGATGGGAACAGCAACAATAGAAGATATGGAAGATGGAGATAGCAGTAATTTATTATTTAGCGCAACGCATCACATGTTAACGGCATGATCCCTGACGCCAGTTAATAACAAATAAAAAAAGTCAAAAATAGACGTACATAACCAAGTTGGTTCACTGCTGGCTACAATTTAGCAATCAAACACAACAAAGGCTGTTACTGGGATGGTGTTTTAAGCTAACGTTAGCAAACAATCATAGATAGCATTTGACAACTAAAACGTTTTTTGAAATGATTTCCATCTTCTATTTCTTCTATTATTGCTGTTCCCATCTTCTGTTATTGTCGTTATGCCGTAAATTGTTTAAATCTGAGCAGCTCAACGCGACTCAGATCGTGTCGAGACTCACATCGCGCAGCGACAAACGCAACTAGCTAGCTAGTTAGCGACGATTAGCTAACGCGAGCAGTTGTATTAACTGCCCTCATAACGTTAGCTAGGAAATCGTGAAAATAAAAAAAAATTACATGACAACATATCGTTATGAAATCAAGAATTCAGATGTGTTTATCGTTACCATAGCAACGCTAACTTCCGCTCAAATTGTCGGACAGGAACCGTCCGTCTCTCGTCGCAAGAGTTAAATTTTTGGACGGCCAACGGACACGATTTTTTTTCGCAGCGCACGCGTTCGGACCCGTTCGCACGCGGTCTGGAAATTAACGACTTCTGGTCGTTTCGTAGGCGTATCGGAGCTGATTTCAACTGCCAACTTCCTGTCTTTCATTTTGTATTTAAAGGTGTAATGGAGGATTTTCCCGAATTTTAGAAAAGAACCGCCCTCTCCACTTTTTGAAAAAATGCTCATGCGCAACACCCTACCTGCTCCAGAGAGGGAACGCCTATTAAACGTGTGCACGAGAGAGCGTGCACGAGCCTAGTGCTCCTCGTGCACGCTCTGTTTACAAGTTGCTGTCGGCATGGCTCTACGAGCCGACTTTCCAAAAGAAGATTTGCACTTTTTCCACTACGTCAGACTCGCCACCGGTAAGTGGAAATCTATTTAGGACAAGCATCTCTATAGCTAACGTTAGCACGCTACAGGCCAACAAACAAGCTATCGCGTAGCAGCTAAGTTGTTGTTGTTGTTGGTTTTATTGCTGGTGCGTTTAGAGCTTTCAAGAAGAGAGTCTTGTGGAATCTGATATTGACTACGAGCCCGTGCCCTGTTCATCCCGACCAAGATCCAGGAGGAGGGAGGGGGTGTGTGCCTAGAGGGCGAGGGAGACGAGGTCGGGGCGGGGGCGCAGGAGCCAGCACCAGCCGAGGGCGGGGAGAAGGCGGTCGGGCCAAAGGCCGCAGAAAGCGATAACTACCTCGGGACGAGCACGTACGACGGCCTTACGTAAACATATCCCAGAATGATTGACAACTAGGAGGACCAATAGTCTTGATGATCCAACCGGAAAAAGAAAATCCTCCACTACACCTTTAACCTTCAGCTCAAGTCACATCAGTGGCGAGGAACAAGTTAAATAAACTGAATGGCTGGGAAACAAATTAGGTGACACAACCATCCACCGCTGAGAGAAATGCAGAGAGAGCCAAGAGCTGTCCGAGGCGATGTCAGAGACGGGAGATTTAGGACGGCAGGCCTTTCACACTACTGCCAACGCTGCTTCATTTCCCTTCTGTACCCCAACGGAGAATAACCTCCGCATTCAGCAGAAAGTAATCCCACCAGCACTGAGAAAACACAGATCTAAGCTCACCCCCAGGCCAAGAATGATCGTGATGCTGCACATCCCTCAGGCTCCCAGAGAAGAACGACATGCCTGGGTTTGTAATTATGAACAGATGTGTGTCTTACATATCCCTTTCCAAGAAAACAGAGAGCAGTAACTGTACATACTCTCCACACAGGGAGCAGTAACTGTACATACACTCCACACAGGGAGCAGTAACTGTACATACTCTCCACACAGAGAGCAGTAACTGTACATACACTCCACACAGAGAGCAGTAACTGTACATACCCTCCACACAGAGAGCAGTAACTGTACATACTCTCCACACAGAGAGCAGTAACTGTACATACTGTCCACACAGGGAGCAGTAACTGTACATACTCTCCACACAGAGAGCAGTAACTGTACATACTCTCCACACAGAGAGCAGTAACTGTACATACACTCCACACAGAGAGCAGTAACTGTACATACTCTCCACACAGGGAGCAGTACCTGTACATACTCTCCACACAGGGAGCAGTACCTGTACATACTCTCCACACAGAGAGCAGTAACTGTACATACTCTCCACACAGAGAGCAGTAACTGTACATACTCTCCACACAGAGAGCAGTAACTGTACATACTCTCCACACAGGGAGCAGTACCTGTACATACTCTCCACACAGAGAGCAGTAACTGTACATACTCTCCACACAGAGAGCAGTAACTGTACATACTCTCCACACAGAGAGCAGTAACTGTACATACTGTCCACACAGAGAGCAGTAACTGTACATACACTCCACACAGAGAGCAGTAACTGTACATACTCTCCACACAGGGAGCAGTAACTGTACATACTCTCCACACAGAGAGCAGTAACTGTACATACTCTCCACACAGAGAGCAGTAACTGTACATACTGTCCACACAGAGAGCAGTAACTGTACATACACTCCACACAGGGAGCAGTAACTGTACATACTCTCCACACAGAGAGCAGTAACTGTACATACTCTCCACACAGAGAGCAGTAACTGTACATACTGTCCACACAGGGAGCAGTAACTGTACATACTCTCCACACAGGGAGCAGTAACTGTACATACTCTCCACACAGGGAGCAGTAACTGTACATACTCTCCACACAGAGAGCAGTAACTGTACATACTCTCCACACAGGGAGCAGTAACTGTACATACACTCCACACAGAGAGCAGTAACTGTACGTACTCTCCACACAGGGAGCAGTAACTGTACATACTCTCCACACAGAGAGCAGTAACTGTACATACACTCCACACAGGGAGCAGTAACTGTACGTACACTCCACACAGGGAGCAGTAACTGTACATACTCTCCACACAGAGAGCAGTAACTGTACATACTCTCCACACAGAGAGCAGTAACTGTACATACACTCCACACAGAGAGCAGTAACTGTACGTACTCTCCACACAGAGAGCAGTAACTGTACGTACTCTCCACACAGAGAGCAGTAACTGTACATACTCTCCACACAGGGAGCAGTAACTATACATACTCTCCACACAGAGAGCAGTAACTGTACATACTCTCCACACAGAGCAGTAACTGTACATACTCTCCACACAGAGAGCAGTAACTGTACATACACTCCACACAGAGAGCAGTAACTGTACATACTCTCCACACAGAGAGCAGTAACTGTACGTACTCTCCACACAGAGAGCAGTAACTGTACATACTCTCCACACAGGGAGCAGTAACTGTACATACACTCCACACAGAGAGCAGTAACTGTACATACTCTCCACACAGAGAGCAGTAACTGTACGTACTCTCCACACAGAGAGCAGTAACTGTACATACTCTCCACACAGAGAGCAGTAACTATACATACTCTCCACACAGAGAGCAGTAACTGTACATACACTCCACACAGAGAGCAGTAACTGTACATACTCTCCACACAGAGAGCAGTAACTGTACGTACTCTCCACACAGAGAGCAGTAACTGTACATACACTCCACACAGAGAGCAGTAACTGTACATACTCTCCACACAGGGAGCAGTAACTGTACATACTCTCCACACAGAGAGCAGTAACTGTACATACTCTCCACACAGAGAGCAGTAACTGTACATACACTCCACACAGAGAGCAGTAACTGTACATACTCTCCACACAGAGAGCAGTAACTGTACATACACTCCACACAGAGAGCAGTAACTGTACATACTCTCCACACAGGGAGCAGTAACTGTACATACACTCCACACAGAGAGCAGTAACCAGTCCCTCCAGAAAAGTTTTTTTGTGATTGTTGTGGGCAAAAATCCTTGATTATGCGGCACGTTTTCTTAAAAAATGCGATGGAATATGCGGAATATTTATGCTAATTTATGCGATGAAATTGCGGGAACTTGCAAAAACTGCGGGAACTTGCTGCTCTTGTGTGAAGTAAACAACATTTTTCATCTTCCTGCTGAGATATATGTGACTTTTTTGCAACTAAAATGCGGGGATTATGAAATCATGCAAGCCCCGCATATTTTGCGCGGAAATCGGCAATTTATGCGGCAAAAGTGCGGCGTATTTGAAAAAAATGCGGCCCCCCCGCATAAATATGCAGACTTTGGCTGATTATGCGATCTCATAATCACGTTTTTCTGGAGGGACTGTGTAACTTGTACATGGCAAAATGCACACGTTTTCTTTGTGTAATAATGAAGTAAGAAAGAAGCAATGATTATGTTACTGTATGAAATCCTGTTTCTGCAGCAACGTGGACTATTCCATATCACCCCTAGCAGTGGCAGTAATGGACCGAACCATCTTGTGCCTGGTCTGTATGAGCGGGACCCAAAGGAGTTAGCTTCTCCCCACAACGCGTAGCTCCTATGGCGCCATTTTGATGCTACCTGGCTCTCACCCCCCGTTAGCATCCCATTGACTTCCATTCATTCTGGCGTCACTTTGACAGCCAATAACTTTACATCTGAAGCGTTTAAAGACTTCATTTGTCCGTTGTTTGTTTCTAAAGAAACACGACGATGTATAAAAGGCTCCGTTACCTTGTACCTCACGTTATGGCTCCGTAGCAGACGTTTTTATAAAAATAGGCTAACGGTTGGGTCATAACCACGAGACTTCCTGTCTCATAGTAGAGGAATTACCGTACAGTACAGGAGAAGCTCGCAGGCAGTTTGGACTTACATCAGCTGTTTAGTTTAATTACTAATGTTAACTATCATTTTAGTTATCAATAATTAGCCTGTGCCTATGTTATCTCCTTACATATACCTACGCTCTCCGTCTCTGATAGATTGGGAATGATTGAGATTTCTCTTGGCACAGCTACCAGAAGACTTACAACGTTCAGACACGTTGCTCACGTCACATCTACGTCATCAAGCTCAGTTTGAGGCTGCGCAGTAACGCTCGGCCATCACCGGGGAAGTGACCTCACTGGTCTCCGTCCAGAGCGACGGGACCTGATGGTCCACTTCTTTAACTGTCTACGGCGGGATCGGACTGCGTGATTATATTGTTTGTGGACATGTGGATGTGTGCACAAAACTGTACCTTTACACATGTCCTGCTGACACTGAAATGAAGTCCTGGATAATGTTGTTGGAAAATAATGGGGACAGAAATGTCGGTCACCTGCGCCATTTAACAGAGCACGGGAATATGTAGCTGCAGCACACCAGTGAGAGTGAATACACAGTGTCCCTAATACTCACCTTGAAGGGTCCACCACTTTATAAATGACCCCTGAAGGGGACGTAGCGCTCGGGACTCCAGTCGACATGAAGTACAGCTCGCCTGGTGGAAAGAAAAACAACACATTTCGTCAAGGGGAAATTACACAGGGAAACATATTTTCCAAATTACTGCTAGGGCAAACTCAAGGTTATATTCTGAGTTTGAGAGTGTGCATGTGTTCATGTATTACCAGCTTCATCCTCTGCAAAGGAGATGATGTACTGGTGGTAGTTGTTGATGAGTCCAGGGAAGGCACAGGTCATGCCCAGCCCCATGCAGATCTCATTGTATTTCCAGTTCCCTGTGTTTCTGTCCTCCCGCAGACTCATCAAACGCCTGCAAAAGATCAGATCTACAATCTCTGATGTGCAGTGCACTGTTACTTTACGATGAAGCGCTGTGTGAACTTTAAAGGGGCGCTATGCAGTGTAGTCCATGTCTTGTGTGTTTCCTGTCTTGTTGCTGGCAGGTTTCTCTATAGACAGAGTGGACTGTTGTGCTACAGTACGCGCAGATTGGTAGAGATTGTACGTGAGGCGAAATACTTGAAGTTTTTGTCTTTAAAATAATCAAATCTCCACCACTGAGAGAAATAGAAAGAACAGAGTGGAAGAGAATGGCCACCTTTTGATGGATTTATGGGTACTGATTTTAATATTTTTATTATTATAATCATATAATAAAGTTTTACGCTTCATCTTATGTCATGCATTTTGGCAACGCGGTCTCACGGCAGTGAGTGAAATGGTCACGTAGTTTTTTATCTATTGATTCGTGTGTACACGGACACGTTTATGTCATTTTTTTCCCGTGGTGGTCGGCACGTAATGGGAAGCATCTACACCGGGGGAGTCAAACTCAACTTCCCAGAGGGCCACATTGAAAAATAAGAATCCCATCAAGGGCCGGACATGTTTACTTTATTGACGTGCTTTTATTTAATCAAAAAAGTCAAATATCTTTGACTGTATTAGTGCATGTGTCATATAGTCTTACAGTTTGCTCGACATAAAGTCCTAAAGAAGCCTAAAGTTCCTCAGCCATCATGGAAAAAAGTGACAAAAACGTTAAAAGTGACAAAAACGTCAGCAAAAGTGAGAGAAATGTCAGAAAAAGTGACAAAAACGTTGTTAAAAGTGACAAAAACGTCGAAAAAAGTGACAAAAACGTTGTTAAGTGACAAAAACGTCGAAGAAAGTGACAAAAATGTCAGAAAAAGTGACAAAAACGTCAAAAAAAGTGACAAAAATGTCAGAAAAAGTGACAAAAACGTCAGAAAAAGTGACAAAAATGTCAGAAAAAGTGACAAAAACGTTGTGAAAATTGACAAAAACGTTGTGAAAAGTGACAAAAACGTTGTGAAAATTGACAAAAACGTTGTGAAAAGTGACAAAAACGTTGTGAAAATTGACAAAAATGTCAGAAAAAGTGACAAAAACATTGTTAAAAGTGACAAAAACGTCGAAAAAAGTGACAAAAATGTCAGAAAAAGTGACAAAAGCGTTGTGAAAAGTGACAAAAATGTCAGAAAAAGTGACAAAAACATTGTAAAAAGTGACAAAAATGTCAGAAAAAGTGACAAAAACGTTGTGAAAAGTGACAAAAATGTCAGAAAAAGTGACAAAAACGTTGTAAAAAGTGACAAAAATGTCAGAAAAAGTGACAAAAACGTTGTGAAAAGTGACAAAAACGTTGTGAAAATTGACAAAAATGTCAGAAAAAGTGACAAAAACATTGTAAAAAGTGACAAAAACGTTGTGAAAAGTGACAAAAATGTCAGAAAAAGTGACAAAAACGTTGTAAAAAGTGACAAAAATGTCAGAAAAAGTGACAAAAACGTTGTGAAAAGTGACAAAAACGTTGTGAAAATTGACAAAAATGTCAGAAAAAGTGACAAAAACGTCGAAAAAAGTGACAAAAACATTGTAAAAAGTGACAAAAATGTCAGAAAAAGTGACAAAAACGTTGTGAAAAGTGACAAAAATGTCAGAAAAAGTGACAAAAACGTTGTAAAAAGTGACAAAAATGTCAGAAAAAGTGACAAAAACGTTGTGAAAAGTGACAAAAACGTTGTGAAAATTGACAAAAATGTCAGAAAAAGTGACAAAAACATTGTAAAAAGTGACAAAAACGTTGTGAAAAGTGAAAACATTGTAAAAAGTGACAAAAACGTTGTGAAAAGTGACAAAAACGTCGAAAAAAGTGACAAAAACGTCGAAAAAAGTGACAAAAACGTTGTGAAAATTGACAAAAATGTCAGAAAAAGTGACAAAAACATTGTAAAAAGTGACAAAAACGTTGTGAAAAGTGACAAAAATGTCAGAAAAAGTGACAAAAACGTTGTAAAAAGTGACAAAAATGTCAGAAAAAGTGACAAAAACGTTGTGAAAAGTGACAAAAACGTTGTGAAAATTGACAAAAATGTCAGAAAAAGTGACAAAAACATTGTAAAAAGTGACAAAAACGTTGTGAAAAGTGACAAAAACGTCGAAAAAAGTGACAAAAACTTCGAAAAAAGTGACAAAAACATTGTAAAAAGTGACAAAAATGTCAGAAAAAGTGACAAAAACGTTGTGAAAAGTGACAAAAATGTCAGAAAAAGTGACAAAAACGTTGTAAAAAGTGACAAAAATGTCAGAAAAAGTGACAAAAACGTTGTGAAAAGTGACAAAAACGTTGTGAAAATTGACAAAAATGTCAGAAAAAGTGACAAAAACATTGTAAAAAGTGACAAAAACGTTGTGAAAAGTGACAAAAACGTCGAAAAAAGTGACAAAAACGTCGAAAAAAGTGACAAAAACGTTGTGAAAATTGACAAAAATGTCAGAAAAAGTGACAAAAACATTGTAAAAAGTGACAAAAACGTTGTGAAAAGTGACAAAAATGTCAGAAAAAGTGACAAAAACGTTGTAAAAAGTGACAAAAATGTCAGAAAAAGTGACAAAAACGTTGTGAAAAGTGACAAAAACGTTGTGAAAATTGACAAAAATGTCAGAAAAAGTGACAAAAACATTGTAAAAAGTGACAAAAACGTTGTGAAAAGTGACAAAAACGTCGAAAAAAGTGACAAAAACGTCGAAAAAAGTGACAAAAACGTCGAAAAAAGTGACAAAAACGTTGTAAAAAGTGACAAAAATGTCAGAAAAAGTGACAAAAACGTTGTGAAAAGTGACAAAAACGTCGAAAAAAGTGACAAAAACGTCGAAAAAAGTGACAAAAACGTCGAAAAAAGTGACAAAAACGTTGTAAAAAGTGACAAAAATGTCAGAAAAAGTGACAAAAACATTGTAAAAAGTGACAAAAACGTTGTGAAAAGTGACAAAAACGTCGAAAAAAGTGACAAAAACGTCGAAAAAAGTGACAAAAACGTTGTGAAAATTGACAAAAATGTCAGAAAAAGTGACAAAAACATTGTAAAAAGTGACAAAAACGTTGTGAAAAGTGACAAAATGTCAGAAAAAGTGACAAAAACGTTGTAAAAAGTGACAAAAATGTCAGAAAAAGTGACAAAAACGTTGTGAAAAGTGACAAAAACGTTGTGAAAATTGACAAAAATGTCAGAAAAAGTGACAAAAACATTGTAAAAAGTGACAAAAACGTTGTGAAAAGTGACAAAAACGTCGAAAAAAGTGACAAAAACGTCGAAAAAAGTGACAAAAACGTCGAAAAAAGTGACAAAAACGTTGTAAAAAGTGACAAAAATGTCAGAAAAAGTGACAAAAACGTTGTGAAAAGTGACAAAAACGTTGTGAAAATTGACAAAAATGTCAGAAAAAGTGACAAATGTTGAAAAAGCGACGAAAACTAGGTGGGCCAAAATGTATCGTGAACCTAAATTGATATGCGGGCCGGATCATAATCTGCGAGGGGCCGGATTTGGCCTGCGGGCCTCGAGTTGGACACGTGTAATCTACACGGATTTTCGGCCTTTCATACTACTCGCTACCGTAGTCGTGCTGTGATCACAAAACATGCTTCCCGTTGAAATGCATTAGTTTAAATAACGTGCCGACCACCACGAAAGAAAACGAGATAAACGTGTCCGTGTAGATTAAATAACGTGACCATTTCACTCACTGCCGTGAGACCGGGTTGGTTTTGGTGTTATTTTTGCAAAGAAAATATGCTAATTACCGTATTAACCCTTACCCACTCATGAAGTCTCCAAATATGTACATGCCGTTCATGTTGGGGTATTCACAGCCTCGGTACACATAGCCACCAGTCACCGACTTGCCCATCTTGTGAGGGTACGCGTAAATAGGGAGGACATCATCTGGAAAAAGTCGTAAGTACTGTTAGCCATTTCTTTACAATGAAGCCACTTGTTTACCTAATAAAACATGACTTTATGAGTGAAAATAGATTTAAAAGTTGCATATAAATACATATTTTTTAAATAAGTCCATGTGATTGTGCCTAATGTTTGTTCTTTATCGCCCAGCAGGCACCAAAATCATGGTTTCAGCTGTCGTCGTGGTCCTGCTGCATCCTGCGGCGCCCTGCTACGCCATCAACTACTACGACTACTATTTCTAGTCACTGATCCATTATCTTTACTGTGACTGTTATTGCCGCTGTTCATCACCCCCCCCCGCCTCCCCCCAACCGGCTCCGTCAGACCCCGCCTACCAAGAGCCTGGGTCTGCCCCGGGTTTCTCCCTAAAAGGGAGTTTTTCCTCATCACTGTCGCTCTAAATGGGGAATTACTGGAATTGTTGGGTCTTTGTAAATCATAGAGTGTGGGCTAGACCTACTCTATCTGTAAAGTGTCTCCAGATAACTCTTGTTATGAACTGATACTATAAATAAAATTTAATTGAAATGATTATATACACAAATAAAATCAGGACGCTGTCGGTGCAGAGTCAAATTGAAAAGTAAAGTATTTTTTGCAAATATCTTTTAAAAACAAGCAGAGCAATCAGTGGCAATGATATACACCAGAGAGTACAGAGTACGATGTAGTACTAACTAACAAGGCGCATTAGAAATCAGTTTTTTTGTGATTGTTGAGGGCAAAAATCCTTGATTATGCGCCACGTTTTCTTAAAAAATGTGATGGAATATGCGGGATATTTATGCAGTTTTATGCGATGAAATCGCGGGAACTTGCAAAAACAAAGTGATTCCCCCCCAACACCGTGTTCTCACTAGGAGAAATTACATCACTTCATAACGTTCCCATGGCAACAGGGGAAAACGGCTGCTCTCGTGTGAAGTAAACAACATTTTTCATCTTTCTGCTGAGATATATGTGACTTTTTTGCAACTAAAATGCGGGGATTATGAAATCATGCAAGCCCCGCATATTTTGCGCGGAAATCGGCAATTTATGCGCTGAAAGTGCGCCGTATTTTAAAAAATGCGCCCCCCCCCCCCGCATAAATATGCAGACTTTGGCTGATTGTGCGTTGAATTATGCGATCGCATTATCACGTTTTTCTGGAGGGACTGAGAAATGACTGGTGATGCATCAAAATATTCATAGTTAGGGAAGTAAGTCATGCCGTAGGTTATGCTCATCGATGTCTACTGTGTGTGTGCAACATCATTGTTACCCTCCGTCGTCTGCAGTCGACGGAGGGTAACAATGCATGTTTCCATGTCACCATTAGACTGACCGGATCGTGCCTACCTAGCGAGCCGTTGGCACACAGCTTCTTATCGTAGCAGGAGAATCCCTCTTTGGCTCTCCAGCCGTAGTTTCGACCTTTCTCGATGATGTCGATTTCTTCAAACTTGTTCTGGCCCACATCCCCGCAGAAGATACGTCCTTTGCCCTCTTTGGTCCGAGGGTCGCCCCGGTCCACAGAACACCTCCACATATTGCGGACACCGTAAGCGTACACCTCCGGTCGCGCCCACCGCTCGTGTACGAAGGGGTTATCTGGAGGAATTCTGTACAACGGGCCTCTTTCATTGTCAGTCACATCAATGCGGAGAACTTTACCCAACAGAGCTGACCTAAAGTAGGACAAAGACATGTTTTATCTCAAATGCACAGAAACATGCAATTACTCTTCATAAATCCAAAGTAACTTTATATATTATGACTAAAACATGGATCTACCAGTAGCCCTATACAGTCCCTCCAGAAAAACACAGAGTTTTTTTGTGATTGTTGAGGGCAAAAATCCTTGATTATGCGGCACGTTTTGTTAAAAAATGTGATGGAATATGCGGGATATTTATGCAATTTTATGTGATGAAATTGCGGGAACTTGCAAAAACTGCGGTTTGATGAAAAAGAGAAAACAAAGTGATTCCCCCCCAACACCGTGTTCTCACTAGGCGACATTACATCACTTCATAACGTTCCCATGGCAACAGGGGAAAATGGCTGCTCTCGTGTGAAGTAAACAACATTTTTCATCTTTCTGCTGAGATATTTGTGACTTTTTTACAACGAAAATGCGGGGATTATGAAATCATGCAAGCCCCGCATATTTTGCGAGGAAATCGGCAATTTATGCGGCGAAAGTGCGGCGTATTTGAAAAAATGCACCCCTCCGCATAAATATGCAGACTTTGGCTGATTATGCGTTGAATTATGCGATCGTATAATCACGTTTTTCTGGAGGGAGTGACTATATATGGTTATTTGCTACATTTTCTAAAATTGGGTATATCCTTTCTTACTTCAGATCATTTGATGGTGTCTAGTTTTAAGAACTTTTGTGGACATCTTACTTGTTCTGGGCATTCCCATATTTCCCGAATGGGTCTCCGGCCATTCCACCATCCCCTGTGAAAACGTACAAGTAGCCATCGTCTGCAAAAAGAAGTTGCCCTCCATTGTGGTTGGATGCTGGTTCATCGATCTCCAGAATAACCCTGGAAGGAAAGTGGACATGACAAATAAGACAAGTATAGTTTATAGTATAGTATAGTATAGTATAGTATAGTATAGTATAGTATAGTCCAGAGATTTTCAACCTTTTTTGAGCCACGGCATATTTTTTACACACACCACCAACCAAAAATGTTACAAAATGACAGCCTAATACAGTATATATATAATTTATAATATAAAATGTAGTCTGTCAATTTGTTTATACTCACTTAGTGTGCAACCTGGGTCTGTTTAGATGAACACAACGCTGAGAGGAAGTGAAGAAATGCGTGCGAAAGGTGGCAGTAATTCTATTGTCTTAAATCAACAAGGTCATTACTGCGCTATACTGCCACCTACTGACACAGAATAGTATTTAATATCTCTGCCGGTCGTCACGTTGCAGGCACAGATGTGCAAAAATGGCAAATTATTTGCAGTAACTCAATAAAATAATTTTGTTGGACCAATTAAGTAAAATCGGATAACTTCCCACGGCACACAGGACGATATCTCACCGCCCGCTAGTGTGCCGCGGCACAGTGGTTGAAAATCACTGGTGTAGTCCATACCTACCGCTCAGAGGCATGATCCACCACATTCATGTCATTGGCTGAGACATGGAACTCACTGATCCTGATCCTCTCATCAAAACCCACCTCCACTGAGTAATACACATACAGCTTCCCATTGTACTTGTACTTGGGGTGAAAGGTGAGTCCCAGAAAGCCTCTCTCATCACCTTCCCATGACGACGTTAACACCGCCTTGGTTATGTTCAAAAAGGGTCTCTCCAGTTTGGACCGGTCGGGAAGATACGTCCAAACCAAGCCCACCTGTTCCGCCACAAAGAACCGATGCGTCCCGTCGTTGGCGTGCACCATGGCTAGCGGGTTCCGCAGCCCATTCGCAACTTCTTCCAGGCACAGCTGCAGACAGCCGTCCGAGTCCGACTGAACGTTGCCCAGATTCCTCGTGAGCTTCTGGTTGCTGAGAAGGTGCGGGTAGCAGTAGTCAACGTCGTCCAGCTCCAGGTGCCGGCAGAGACGCGTCTGGTCTTCTTTGACTTTGGCTACGTGTCGGTCGTCGGACAGGAAAGGGATGGTGGATCTGCACTTCTTCCAAAACTGGGAGCAGTAGTCAGGACAGAGGCCGGGGATGGTCCTGATCGGGGTGCTCGGGTCCTCGGCATCAAAGAGGTGAGCTGCATACGGAGAGCATTCCTGGGCAGATGAAGACGAGAGGCGAGGAGGAGAGGAGAGACAATGAAGAGGAAGACGTGATGAGTATTATGGGTAGTATGCAAGCCCCCAGGAGGAGCGCCAAGTCTATATGCCACTATGGGCTTAGCGGATAGCGGTGGTGAAATCACAAAGACAATGTAATCGAGAAAAAGGCTTGTTTTGCACATTGTGTTTTGCAAGTAACCTGTTATTTGGTCTTGTGTTGTGAATGTCACGAACGCGTTAGCCTCTCTCGAAGGCTAAACTCACTCAGCCAATAGTCAGCGAGGTCCTGTTTGTGGTTAGTCTGGCTATCACCAGACCAGCTGTCAGAAAAAGTGACAAAAATGTCGGAAAAAGTGACAAAAATGACAGAAAAAGTGACAAAAACTTCGTAAAAATTGAAAAAAACGTCAGAAAAAGTGACAAAAACATCGGAAAAAGTGACAAAAACATCGGAAAAAGTGACAAAAAAGTCGGAAAAAGTGACAAAAAAGTCGGAAAAAGTGACAAAAACGTCGGAAAAAAATGAGAAGTCATAAAAAGTGACAAAAATATCAGAAAAAAATGACAAAAAACGTCAAAAATGGACAAAAACGTCGTAGAAATTGACAAAAACGTCAGAAAAAGTGGCAAAAATGTCGGAAAAAGTGACAAAAAAGTTAGAAAAAATTACAAAAAATTGTAAAAAGTGTCAAAAACGTCAGAAAAAGTGACAAATCGTCAAAAAAAATGAGAAGAATGTCGTAAAAATGTCAAATAGTGAGAAAAACGTCACAAAAAGTGACAAAAACGTGGAAAAAAGTTACAAATCGTCAAAAAAATTACGTCAGAAAAAGCGACAAACACTAGGCGGGCCAAAACGTATTGTGAAGTAAACTGAAATGTGGGCGGATCAGAATCTGCGAGGGGCCGGATTTGGCCCGCGGGCCTCGAGTTGGACACATGCAGCCCTAGAGGTACAATGATGTACTTTACTTTCTGAGAGTGTGTTATGAGATCAGATCACATACGCAGTGAATATGTAATTGGCTATTATTGGGTGCATTTGACTGAAAATAAACTGTATCCCCAGGCGTCCAATCACCATGCAGAAGCCTCAGAGCTGTTTCAACAGCTGGTTAATAACAGGTTATAGCTAGGTTATATAAGGGTTAT
Organism: Gymnocephalus cernua; assembly: GCA_023631565.1. Lineage (NCBI taxonomy): Eukaryota > Metazoa > Chordata > Actinopteri > Perciformes > Percidae > Gymnocephalus > Gymnocephalus cernua. Next base: position 1,225,255 of record CM042444.1, on the reverse strand, counting down.
AACCCTTCTCTCTCTTTACATGTCTCATCTATATGATGGTAGCAGGTTACCTTCAGCCAGCTCGTCAGTGAACTTCATAACAAGAGGAAGCCTCAATATTGTATACATTTACTTTAAGATCACATCGTTATATGATTATGTGTTTTTACGCGTGCCAGATCGCATATTCTCCTGCTGATTTCAGAGTCCGTGTTTTTGCTGTGAGGTCCGACTAACCCTACTGGCGCATGATGGAGACGGACCGTGCCAAGCGACCTTTGTCCATGCATGCATGCACTCCTACCTGGCAGAGCAGCTCCAGGACGAAGCCGGCGCAGTTGGCATATCCATAATAATCAAAGTTATCCATAATCTGGTAGTACTTTGTCTTCAGGTCCTGGTCTTTCTGATAGTCACAGCAGCCAAACTCCTTGTACATTACGCAGAACTCGATCTCCCTCTGCGGTCGGAAGGGCGGCTTGAAGTCCAAACACTGCGGGTGTAGCGTTACAGGTGCGACACACGACGCCAGAACATACAGAATGCCGATCGGCGAGACCCACCACAGCCGAGCCGGGACTTCGCCATGACGCCGCTGCATTGTGGCGCGCGCTGGAGACCATCGAAGACAAAGTTGTACCAGAAGCGACTTCCTGTGCTGTGTGCACTTTGACTCCGATCATTGGCGTTGGGTTGCCCCCTCTGACGTGGTGCACCCGACCGCTGTGTCACCGGGGCCGTCTGTCTGTCGTCACGCTGCTGTCCCTGACGTCGTCTGCTCGTCCCTGCACGCAGACCGGGAGGAAGCCAACAGCAGAGCCTGGTGATGATCAGTCTGCTGTCTGCTGTGTAAAATACTCATAAATAACATTGATAATGATTATAACCAGAGTACAAAATTTACTTTTTCGTCCACCAGCCAGTTAAATGGCTCGTAAATGTTCAATATTTCCCACCCACTCAATAGATTACCATTGTTTTGGGGGGGGGCTGGTGAGTGAAGAATATCCAGCCAGTTGCATATTTTACCATTTGGCTGCAAATGTTGAGCCCTGATATTAAAATAGTAGCAGACACTATCATTTACATGACATGTATTGTTTTCATTGTCCTGTCAAAGATTCTCTATGTCGTCCACTCTTCTGAATTTCAATTAGAGCACGCGGTGCATTATGGGACTGTGGGTTCTTCTGTTATTGTAGTATTGTTTTTTTTTGTTGTTGTCTTAAACTGTTAAACTCTTTGAAGCCTCATGCATGTGACCTCCTGCTGCCCAGTAGAGGGCGACATTACCAAGGGTTGAGTATTTGACTCCTGGATAACATAGTGAAAATGACAATGATATTACCATTATTACCATTACTATATTACCATTATAGTTCTACACCAGGGGGGGTTAAACTCAGTTTCCCAGAAGGCCACACTGGAAAATGAGAATCCCATCAAGGGCCAGACATGTTTAGATTATTGACGTGCTTTCATTTAATCGAAAAAGACAAATATCTTTGACTATATTACTGCGTGTGTCATGTAGTCTTCTTACTCACAGTCTGGTCGACATGAAGTCATAAAGAAGTCGGGGAAAAGTTCCTCAGCCATCGTTGAAAAAAAGCGCCCAAGAACGTCAGAAAAAAGTTAAGTGCATCTCACTATCTTTGTGGGGACCCATCATTGACATAATGCATTCCCTAGCCCCTTACCCTCACCTTAACCATCACAACTAAATGCCTAACCTTAACCCTTACCCTAACCTTAACCTCATTCTAACCCTAATCCTAAAACCAAGTCTTAACCCTCAAACAGACCTTTAAACATGTGGGGTCCAGCATTTTGGCCCCACAAAGCTCTCCGGACCCCACAAGTATACTGGACTCCTGGTTTTTGGACCCCACGAATGTAGTTAAACAAGAACACACACACACACACACACACGCACACACACACACACACACACACACACACACACACACACACACACACACACACACACACACACACACACACACACACACACACACACACACACACACACACACATTCCTGCTCTCCCTCTGACAGATCTGATAGAGACTCAGCCAAAGGCGGGAGTCTGGCACAACCTCCTCTGATTGGCCAACACTACAGTCTCTGTTAACCCTTACCTTGACTGGGTTACAGGTGCGGAGCTGAGGCTGAGTTTTTTATTATTATAATTTTTAGCGGGGCTGAGATGAAATTTATTATTCTGGCCCACAGTCCTTTGTGCAGCATAAACAAGAGGTCAAGTTATAAAGAAGTATGTCCCAGTCATAGGCGTCATTTACAGGTTTATTTTGTTCCTTTTTAACGTATTTGTCGCCTTAATTCAAGGTTTTCTTTTGAGATTTTCTTTTTGCAGTAGTGTTGCTTTTTTTCAATTTTTTTTGGGACATTTTTTGGTGTCTTTTAATGTTTTTGTCGCCTTTTTCAGGAATTTTTTTTGCCGTTTTTTATGTTTTTGTTGCCTTTTTTCAAGGTTTTCTTTTGAGATTTTTGTTTGCATTAGTGTTGCTTTTTTACAAATTCTTTCAGGACATTTTTTTGGCGTCTTTTAATGTTTTTGTCGCCTTTTTTCAGGACAATTTTTCCGACATTTGTCTCCTTTTGATGTTTTTTTTAAAATACATGCATACATGTCCTAGGGCCTCCCTTTATTTTTAATTTTATTTTGTAAGTGATATGTGCTTTTGTTTGTTCTCATGTGTGACTGATGACTCTACTGCAAACAAAATCTATCTCAACCCCCCCAATGTTGAACCCAAAGTTACGCCCTTGGTCCCAATTGCCTTTGCATAGCCTACTGCATGCAACAGTAGCCTATAGGCCTACTCTGTAAGGGCAGCTGCAGTAACTAGCCTATAGGCTACTGAAAGTCACAAGAAAAGAATGTGATGTAAACTGAGCCAGTTTGAGGAGTCGCTGCAGCTCTGCGCTGCTGCCTGCAGAGGACACTGTGGTTCCCGCTGTGGGTGTCTCCTCCTCCCATGCCGACCGGCTCCGGTCTCCAGAGTCCAGGCAGCGTCTCATCGTCTCTCTCCGAGATCAACTTCCAACGCTGATGTCACACAAAGTGGCACAGACGGATATCTGCGTTCATTCTCTGCGAGTGAATTAAAGGCAGCGCATGCAGGCTGATCCGGGCCAGCGGATCTGCCCCTCTGTATCCCGGTGCGTTGCCTAATCTGTCATGGATCTGGTTTTCATAATAACTTAGCCGTCCTAGACCAACATTAAGAAGGACATGGACGGGGCGGATGCGAGCCAGCTGTCCGACGAGGACCTGCTGATGCTGGGGAAGGAGGATCTGATTCGGAGGCTGAGGCGGCTGGAGAGCCGCAACATGGACCTGATGCTGGAGCACGGGAACATGATGAAGGACGTGAACCGGAGCCTGCAGGTCCACCTCCGCGAGATCCGGGGCCTGAAGGAGGTCAACCAGAGACTGCAGGACGATAACCAAGAGCTCCGGGAGCTGTGCTGCTTCCTGGACGATGACCGGCAGAAGGGGAGGAAGGTGTCCCGGGAGTGGCAGCGGTTCGGCCGCTACACGGCCAGCGTCCTGGGGAAAGATGTGGCTCTGTACCAGCAGAGGCTGACCGAGCTGGAGAGCAGTCAGGAGGCGCTGTGGACGGAGAACATGGAGCTGAAGGAAATGGTCCTCATGCTGGATGAGGACAGGAGCGGAGCCGGCTCCCGGAGCTCCATCGACAGCCAGTCCAGCCTGAGCAACCTGAACTGCCCTGTGCCGGTTCGGGACGTCGGGGATGGGAGCAGCACATCCAGCGCTGGGAGCGCCAGCAGTCCCGACCACCACAACCACTTCCACGAAGCATCTGAGGGGAAGACAGCATCTCTGAGGAGGTCTGAGGACTTCCAGAGTGGAGGTGGACTCAGTGGTAAGTGATCCTCAGCTCAGAGGGGGAACTGGAACATATCACGGACGTTTGAGATGAGGAATTCTCAACTTTTAAAACAGCTTTAGCATCGAGTTTAGGCTACAGGCTGCAACACACACACACACACACACACACACACACACACACACACACACACACACACACACACACACACACACACACACACACACACACACAATGTTTCTGATCTTGCTGTACAGATAAGAAAGTGTTTTTGCACCGATACAGCTCATTAAAATGATTATAATGCAAAACTCAACAGTAGCTATGTCTGTGTATGTGTATGTACAGTGAGAGCAACAACAACCCAAAGTCAAATTCTGTGTGTGTGCTGATACAGTACACACACACACACACACACACACACACACACACACACACACACACACACACACACTACATTCTGATTGTCATTAAGCGAGTCCATTCTTCAGCAGACCAGGTCCACTCACTCACTTCTTCCAGACTTCTAATCACAAAGTCTTCATCACCAGGTGAAGTTTGCTCTGTTGTCATTTAGCCTATATATATATATATATATATATATATATATATATATATATACAGTCATGTGAAAAAAAACACGACACCCGTGCTAAAGTAAAATAAAAAGAGGAATACAAATTGATCTTAATTAAAAAATGAGGAAAAATCCAACCTTTAAGGACACCAATTTTCTTTGTGAATGAATAATGTATCGTAAATAAATAAATGTTCTTCCTTAAAATACAGGGGGTATAAGTCAGTATACTCCCTCTTGGCCATCAGTGCCAAACATAACTGTATTTCCATTTGTTGCAGTAAATCTATGACGAGAGTTCCTGTTCCTGACGTCACAGAGTCCTGAGTTCAACCATTTGATCATTTTAATTGTTTATAGTCATTACTTTTAGCTATTTACATCTACCATTTCTTTATTTATTGATTACTTTTAGCTAACCTTTTAAACTTCTGTGCTCGCCTGCTAACTTGTTTTCACTCTAATGTAATAGTGTTCAGGTTTTACAGTTGACTATATGCTATGTGGATATATTATTTTATTAAATCCTATTTTCAATTTGTTCCCCAATTGAGCAACTCTGCAGTCTTTCCACGTGCCCCCCCTGGGGTACAAGTACCCCTGGTTATTGGGAATCACAGACATAACCTACTCAATGTCCTGTATAAAAAAGCTTGTATGGCAGTTTTTATTTATAAAGCATCAGACATAGATACACAGAGAACATAAAGTAAACAAAGTTGTTACTAACAGTTACAGCCTGGATGCAGAACAAAAAAATAAAACTGGTTAATTCCACTTCAAACGTCTGTCGTGACCACGATTAAGGCCACGTCCACACGTACCAGAACAATCTTTCTTTGCACTAGCCACGAAAATGGCTACTACACAAGCATGTAGTCCGCCGTTGTTGTTGTTGTTGTTGTTGTTATGAGACGTGGTCGCGGAGATAAGAGTTCGACGGCTAGAGGTCGAGGTGGTGTGGCGATGACGTCATCGATACACAAGTACGCGGCTTCGCCGTCCAAAAACGAAGACGCGAGGGCGGCGTTTTCTAATTTTTTCACACTGGGACCAGTGTTCAAAAAAGTGCGTCTTCAGGCAGTTTACAGGATTATTTTCGACGATCGGCCAAAATGGTGCAAAACATGACGGCCCCTTAACCAGTCAGTCCCTCCAGAAAAACGTGATCATGCGATCGCATAATTCAATGCATAATCAGCCTAAAGTCTGCATATTTATGCGGGGGTGCCGCATTCTTTTCAAATACGCCGCACTTTCGCCGCATAAATTGCAGATTTCCGGGGCTTGCATGATTTCATAATCCCCGCATTTTCGCTGCAAAAAAGTCACATATATCTCAGCAGAAAGATGAAAAATGTTGCGTCTACTTCACACGAGAGCAGCCATTTTCCCCTGTTGCCATGGGAACGTTATGAAGTGATGTCATTTCTCCTAGTGAGAACACGGTGTTGGGGGGGAATCACTTTGTTTTCTCTTTTTCATCAAACCGCAGTTTTTGCAAGTTACTGCAATTTCATCGCATAAAACTGCATAAATATCCCGCATATTCCATCACAGTTATTAAGAAAACGTGCCGCATAATCAAGGATTTTTGCCCAAAACAATCACAAAACACTCCGCGTTTTTTCTGGGTGGACTGGTTAGAGTTGTTTCTTCTCTGCCTGAGGTGGAGTCTTCTAGTCACCTTGTCGTTTGCTCCCACTCACGCTGAGTGACGGTGTCTGGCCCGGCTCGGCCTGGTACAGATGGCCAGGGCCCTAATTATTCAGCTCATTACGGATGGAGGTGTAATGAGGATTTAGCTCCTCGGTAGCAGCAGAAGGACAGTACTGTCAGCAAGTCACGTAGTTCATCGGCCAGCTGGAGGCTGACAGCTGAGGGGCCGGTCAGCTGCATGCTGAGGCTCGTCTCGGGCACATTCCAGCAGATCACTCACTTCATGTTTTTACTAGGGCTGCACGATATGAGGAACACGTCTTAAAGGTGCCATATTCTGCTAATTTTCAGGTCCATAATTGTATTTTAAGGTTGCACCAGAATATGTTTACATGGTTTAATATATTTTTGTTGTACAGCACATCTCTCTCTCACTGCTGCAGCTCCTCTTTTCACCTTGTGTTCAGGTCTCTGTTTTAGCTACAGAGTGAATCATCTTTCCTTCTGTACTATCTTTGATTCCACTCTGCACATGCTCAGTAGCTCAGATGGTAGATCATGTCAGTTAGCTCCACAGACAGTAAAAGAAAGGTTGTTTCTCCAACTTTGGTCAGTTACAAGGCAGGATTAGCCGGGAGACTTCTTCTAAAGGAGGGCGCACATGGAAGTACTTCTTCTGGAGATTATGGTGAACTTGTGTGTGTTGTAGCAGCGCTTTGCCATTGAGAACGAGCTAGCATGCTAACGCTAGCGCTAGCATGCTAACGGTTGTGTTTAGCCCGTTGTTTCGGCTAGTTACGTAACAAGCCGTGCAGATGTTGACCAGCTCACCCAGAGACTGAAGGCAGGAATCATTCAGAAACCGTATCTCACTCAGAACAACATGGATAGATTTTTATCTAAGTGTGTATGAGTGTGGAAGCACCAGAGACACAAAATAACACCCCAAATCCCAGAAAAAGTGATTTTTTTCACAACATGGGCACTTTAAAGGTATAGTGAAGGATTTTCTTTTTCCGGGGTGGATCATCAATCAAGCACCAATTGTCAAACCTAGAATATCGCCGCAATATCTACATCGAGGTATTAGGACAAAAAATATCCTGATATCTGATTTTCTCAGATGTCCGTCCCCTTCCTCCGTCTCTGTGTTGGCGTTCTAACCTCCGGCTGATTTGTGAGGACTCTGGTTAACTGCTCCTCAGATCTCTGCAGGGTAAATCCAGACAGCTAGCTAGACTATCTGTCCAATCTGAGTTTCCTGTTGCACGACTAAAACTACTTCTGAACGTACACATGTTCCACCAAAACAAGTTCCTTCCTGAGGCTATTTAGCAGAGGCACCGTGGCTCCGTCCGGAGCTTAGCACCGCCCACGATGATTATGATTGGTTTAAAGAAATGCAGATAAACCAGAGCAGGTTTTTCTCCCCATCCCAGAATGCTGTGTGGACTAGCCAGACCCTCCTCCGCAGAGCTGTGGAGGAAGGTCTGGCAAAGCGAGACTATCTCAACAGCCATTAGATGGATTGTCATGAATATTTCACCCCTGGATGAATTGTAATAACTTTGGTGATCCTCTGACTTTTCATCTAGACTAGAGGTCTTCAAGGTTTTTAAGGCCGAGGACCCCTAACCTGAGAGAGAGACGAGCAGGGACCCCCCTACTACATATATTGTATTGAGTTGCATATTAAACTAGGCCTAAAGTAACGTGTAGTGTAACCTGTTATGGTGCCCTGCGATACTAAGCTACTATATACATATTCATATATCATCATGTTTTAATGTTAAACATTCAAGGCACAGTGCATCCATTAGTTTAACTGTTTAACTAAAGGCCAGTTAGTGTATCTTCCATTTTTTTTGACGAATAGGCCGATTGATCTTTCTAATAACATGTTGGATTTAATGTGTATTTTCAGCCTATTTTAATTTCAAGGGCGTAAGAACTTTCAAAACTTTCTACTATGACTCTGAGGACCCGCTGGTTGAAGATCACTGATCTTAGTTTGAGAAATATGAACAAGTTGTAACCTTTTTTATTTTTTTGTCACAATAACAAAATACGCCAAAGTTCTTGCATGCAAAGTGAAAAAGTCAAAGTCTCTTTATTAGTCTCCCTGAGGAGAAATTCGTTTTGCTGCAAGAGTAACCACGGAGACACACATCAAACACAGGGTTAAAAACAGAAAAACCCAAATAGCTGTGCACATTATAAATTACCATTTCCTAAAAGGCTGCTGCATTTATAACATATATAAATATCCTTCCAATCCAATCCATTGTATAAAAAGCATGCATACAAAACAGCCCAAAGATAGAAGAGACTCTGGCCTTTATTCGCCCTGTCTGAGGTCACTTTGACCACTTAGTGCTATAAATCACTCCGACCCTAAAGTGATCAATCCTAATGAGAAAGTCAACATTCTGGGACAAAGTCGTAAAACTGAAAGCCTTTTAAACCTGTCACAGAGTCTGACCTGAGCACTGCAGAACAGCTGCGGCTCTCTTTGATGTGTGTGTGTATGTCTCTCCTGTACTGCACTCTGTGTACTATCAGGTATCTAGTACTCAGTGGTGGAATGTAAGTCAGTCGAGGGCAAAAATCCTTGATTATGCGGCACGTTTTCTTAAAAAAATGTGATGGAATATGCGGGATATTTATGCAGTTTTATGCGATGAAATTGCGGGAACTTGCAAAAATTTTATGATTTTTGATGAAAAAGAGAAAACAAAGTGATTCCCCCCCCAACACTGTGTTCTCACTAGGTGAAATGACGTCACTTCATAACGTTCCCATGGCAACAGGGGAAAATGGCTGCTCTCGTGTGAAGTAAACAAAATTTTTCATCTTTCTGCTGAGATATATGTGACTTTTTTGCAACTAAAATGCGGGGATTATGAAATCATGCAAGCCCCGCATATTTTACGCGGAAATCGACAATTTATGCGGCGTATTTGAAAAAATGCGCCCCCCCGCATAAATATGCAGACTTTGGCTGATTATGCATTGAATTATGCGATCTCATAATCTTTGTGTAATAATGAAGTAAGAAAGAAGCAATGATTATGTTACTGTATGAAATCCTGTTTCTGCAGCAACGTGGACTATTCCATATCACCCCTAGCATTGGCAGTAATGGACCGAACCATCTTGTGCCTGGTCTGTATGAGCGGGATCCAAAGGAGTTAGCTTCAAGTACTGTACTTAAGTGCAAATAATTTGAGGTACTTGTACTTTACTTGAGTCTTTTCTTTTCATGCCATACTTTTAAGAAGGTACCAGTCAAAGGTGTGGACACACTTTCTCATACATTAGTTTATAAAATAAGATGTTTTATTATAAATTAAACTTCCCGACAATATAACGGCCTACAAGTCCAGCTGAGATGATCAGACCATTAAACAGTCAATCAGCTGATTGACAGGAATGTTTTCATCGTCTGCAGTTTGTAAATAGGAGGATTTTTCTGCATTGAGTAGCTATACGTTCACTTTGAATATTGTATTATGTAAATTTGCAAATTTGCCAAATTTGCCTTGAAGTTCGTCAGGGTTTCCCCAGGCTACAAAAAAAAGCTAAAATTTCTCAAATTTTCCATTTCCTTCCCCACATATTTTGAAAAGATGAGTGAAAAATCAGGACAGCAGTGGTTTCCCAGTGTTGGGTTGCTTGCAGGACAGCAAGATGAAGAGCCAACCAGGTCAGATGAACTCCCCCCCCCCCACCCCCCCCCACCCCCCCACCAGCATGGCAATCTACCATGTCGTCGTTTATTTAGTCATGCATTTTTTTGGGAGGGGGGTAAGTAACATGACACAGTAGCACAGGTCAATACTCCCCTTAAAGGTCATGTTGCAGGGTTAATTTTCCAACAACGTTGCTCTAATTGCTTGTTAGTAATACACATTTAAACTGTTATCCATTGTATTTGATGTTGTTGGGTATCACAAAACGGAATATAACACGAAAAAGTAGTACTATTTTACAGCGGTTTGTTTTTCCCCCCACAATGCATTGCATGACATCACGTTGGGGAGAAGATAGACCGTCTGGTTCACCGTCTATGGTCTCGGTCTCGGCCACTGGTCTTGCAAAATATGACTTTTGGTCTCGACTGAGTCCGTGTGTCTTTATTATGTGCATAATAATATTGCAGGGAAAGTGAAACACAGCTTGGACTGGATGCTGTTCGGCTTTTCACGAGTTTAGACAGCTAGCTAGCTAGCTAGCCGGGGTGACGTTTGCTAGCGTTAGCCTAGCTAGCCTGCTAGGTAAATATTACGACTGCCTTCGTTGTTGCATCCAAGTTGTTGACATAAGACATGTGGCGTTGGTGGTCCTTTTGTACCGTACTTTTATTAAATGAAATGTTAATCTTTGCTCCTACGAGACGTTACAACAAGGCTATAGTTAGCCTGTACGTATGCTAGCAGAATTAGCGTTGCGTCCCCCAGAGACCGGGGCTCGTTTCCCGCGAGTCGTGGTTAACCTGCAACATGGCCTTTAATAATCTGGAACTACCTGGAAGCAGGTGCATTGTTTTGGTCAGCGTCCACATCGGCGTCTCCATTCATTCCACCAGATTTGGAGCACACAAGGCTATAGTTAGCCTGTATGTATGCTAGCAGAATTAGCGTTGTGTCCCCCAGAGACCAGGGCTCGTTTCCCGCGAGTCGTGTCCCCCAGAGACCGGGGTGGTTAACCTGCAACATGGCCTTTAATACTCTGGAACTATCTGGAAGCGGATGCATCCTTTCGGTCAGCGCCCACATCAGCGTCTCCATTCATTCCACCAGATTTGGAGCACACAAGGCTATAGTTAGCCTGTATGTATGCTAGCAGAATTAGCGTTGTGTCCCCCAGAGACCAGGGCTCGTTTCCCGCGAGTCGTGTCCCCCAGAGACCGGGGTGGTTAACCTGCAACATGGCCTTTAATACTCTGGAACTATCTGGAAGCGGATGCATCCTTTCGGTCAGCGCCCACATCAGCGTCTCCATTCATTCCACCAGATTTGGAGCCAACCAATGATTGGAAGTTGCTTTTAATTTACTCCTTTTGTTTTGCTAAGATAGTGCTTAACCCTCAACAAAAGCATCATTAGAATTAGACCACGTTTACACGTGGGCGGCTATTTTCATAAACGGACATTTCAACCTCTCCGTTTCCAAAAATAACTTTGTGCACAGCTGTCGGTTTTCAGAAAAGTCTTCGTTTCCACGTACCCGTGTATATACGCCGCCAAGAGCACGCCAGACCTGTAGGGTGGCGGTGTAACGAGAAGCTCATGCACCAGGTCAGCCAATCAGAATCCAGAAAACAGCAACAACAGCAACGGATCACTTCCTGTCTCTCCTCTTCCTCATTTCCTCGGCTGCCTAAACCTCAGTTTACATGCAAACGTGCAAACAAAGATTTCACAAATCTCCACTCTGGCCGGAGTTTTTAGAAAGTCACGTTTTCAGAGGAGAATTCTCCGTTTGCGTGTAAACGAAGGGAAATGTCTCCGTTTTTTAACCCTCGTGTTGTCTTCCATTCGCCCGTGCATCGTCCTCCCGGTCATAACTGAAAATCGTCACTTTTTCTGACGTTTTTGTCTCTTTCGGCGCTTTATTCAGTGTTTTTTGGCGCTTTTTTGACGTTTAACGCTTCTTTTCACCACCACCAACTCATAACTAGTTTTACACTTATTACTTATTTTTGGAATTCATGGTCAGTAAAAAACCTAATTTACAGGAAATTATACCTGATTCTTGAGTTAAAAAAGCAGAAACTATGAATTATTAGACTAATATTAAAGGAAGGACGATCACAGGAGGGTCGACGTTCAGTCGGGATGCTGTTTCTAAACAGTTTTGTTTTTCTCCAAATGCAAAAAAAAATGAACAAAACACCCAAAATTCAATGAAAGTAGAGATCTGATGTTTTGTTGTAGTTGGGAAGCGCGTTGTATGTTATTTTTTGGGTAATCCAAATGAGGTAGTTAAAAAGAAACCCATATTTCTGATATAGACACGTAGATGACGGGTCAGATTTTGACCCAAAGACAACACAAGGGTTAATGAAGTGGGACAGTCATTCAGCATGTAGAACGCAGGTGTCCAACTCGAGGCCCGCGAAATGTCTCCGTTTTTTAACATAACCACTGACGTGTAAACGGGGCCTTCGTCATAACCTCTTACAAACCTAAGTATAGTCAAGTTTTTGAATGCTTTTTCCCCCCGGGAAATGTACACACTTGTCTGAAGTTCCTTTTCATTCCTCACTCCTGTATAGCTCATAAATGCAAATATTATCTTTCCACCAGTTGCATGCTTGGACTCTTTAAGGGTCCTGTAATTGGGGCTAATAACAGTGGCCATATATCATGATGACGACGGTCTACAGAGTTTCTTTCAGCTGTAGTCTGGACTCACGTCTTTATTTCACGACAGCCACAGCTGATGTAATTTATGTAAGGACGCGCAGCATTAACCCGCTTATACCATGGTCACTTGCCAAATAACATATTTTTTAAACTTTATTTCACATTTTAATTAGTTTTACAACCGAAATCTAAAGTTTTTTTACAAACAATAACTCTGTTTCCCTGGTTACGCCTGGCGGTTTGACTAATACCTGGAACAATCAATCCCATCCATCAGGTTCTTATGCAATGCAAACGTTGTTCACTCCTCCAGGAAATAGGAAAACCTTAGATACGACTTCGCCACCCTTAGCAACCGGAGATGTTTATAGTCCGCTCAGCTGATAGAATACTTCAGCTCAGCTACGAGCCAGAAAGCTAACGCTATGCTAGCTAACGCTATGCTAGCTGACGCTATGCTAGCTGACGCTATGCTAGCTGACGCTATGCTAGCTGACGCTACGCTAGCTGACGCTATGCTAGCTAACGCTATGCTAGATGACACTACGCTAGCTGACGCTATGCTAGCTGACGCTATGCTAGCTGACGCTATGCTAGCTGACGCTACGCTAGCTGACGCTATGCTAGCTAACGCTACGCTAGCTAACGCTATGCTAGCAAGATCCAAAATCAATAACATTGTGCACAGTTGGCAATCAGTAAAAAAGACGAGTTGGAAATAACAGATCCAAATTTCCTTTTTGGTTTAATGTGGCGCATTGATTTAGTTATTGATTTAACAGTAAACAGACAGTTTCACTGGAACTCCTTTACTAGGTGTCCTACACCACTTTTTTATGGACACCCAGCAGCCAATCAGAATCGAGTATTCACTAGTGCTGGGCGATTTGTTTTCCCTAAAAGAATCTGCGATTTTTTCATAAAAAACTCGATTTACGATTCGATCCCCCCCCCCTTCCATTTAAAACAAAATAACTGCGAACTGTAAATATATTTAAAAAATATATGTTTTATTGTATTATTTTTATTGCATCAACATAAACAAAATGGCAAAGGCAGCAAACCCTTTCTCTACCTGAAGAGTCACTGTGCAGTGTGCAACAAAGATTGTTAAACATTATTTATTCTGGATTTAGGTAATAAATCCTAAAAAAAAAAATCTAAAAAATGTATTTTTTGAAAATATGAATCGATTTGACCTACCAACTCGATTTTTCCCAGCCCTAGTATTCACCCAGACCGTGGTATAAACATGCATATTTGGGGTAATAAGCACCAAGATGGAAAAATTAAATTTGATGCTAATGTCAGACTGTTTTTGGAGCTAGTGTGGTACCGCTGCTCTGCTGGAGGCTGTCCTAGCCAACTTCAGCAGGAAATTGACATGGAAGGGTTGTCAACTGATCTACCTTTACTTGCCATCCATAATATAAAAGTTGGCCCGTGTGCTCAGTCTCTGCCTTCAGCCAACATCCACCCTGCATCACTTCCTCTGTGCTTTTTGCAGCGTCAACACCTCCGCAGCAGCCATGCCACACATGCTGTCACGGCAAGAGTTATATTTTACATTACATTACATTACATTACATGTCATTTAGCTGACGCTTTTATCTAAAGCGACTTACAATTAAGTACTTTCGACTGTGAAGGAACAAACTCCAGACAACAAGTAGTAAGTGCAAGTACATTAGCTATAAATAAGTAGAGGAGACCCCACCTATCTACATCTAGAGGAGACCCCACCTATCTACAGCTAGAGGAGACCCCCACCTACCTACAGCTAGAGGAGACCCCACCTATCTACAGCTAGAGGAGACCCCACCTATCTACAGCTAGAGGAGACCCCACCTATCTACAGCTAGGGGAGACCCCACCTATCTACAGCTAGAGGAGACCCCACCTATCTACAGCTAGAGGAGACCCCACCTATCTACAGCTAGAGGAGACCCCACCTATCTACAGCTAGAGGAGACCCCACCTATCTACAGCTAGAGGAGACCCCACCTATCTACAGCTAGAGGAGACCCCACCTATCTACAGCTAGAGGAGACCCCACCTATCTACATGTAGAGGAGACCCCCCCTACCTACAGCTAGAGGAGACCCCACCTATCTACAGCTAGAGGAGACCCCACCTATCTACAGCTAGAGGAGACCCCACCTACCTACAGCTA
>CM042444.1:1153118-1198118 GCA_023631565.1 Gymnocephalus cernua | reverse complement strand
AGTGGCGTGTTATCTGGACGCATTTTGAGCTATCCGCGTGTATGTCTACGCCGTATATACAGCGAACGTAAACATACACGCCACTTGCCGTGTTATCGCGTGTAAAACAAAAAAAAACGGTTGGGTTTTGGAAAAGAACATTAGGGAAGGCTTAACTCTGGACTCCCCCAAAGGCCATGGTATAGTTCCAACACTAGGCGCTTTCCCACTGGATAGTACTTGTACTTGTACTTTTTAGGGGAAAAGTACATTTCTGAGCAGTTCTAAGAACTACTCTCCCCCAAAATCTTTTTTTCCATTTGCATTCTCACCGGCCAAGTGGCCACAGGGACTGGTAGGAGGGGTAAGGGACTGGTAGGAGGGGTAAGGGAGTGGTAGGGACTGGTAGGAGGGGTAAGGGACTGGTAGGAGGGGTAAGGGAGTGGTAGGGACTGGTAGGAGGGGTAAGGGACTGGTAGGAGGGGTAAGGGAGTGGTAGGGACTGGTAGGAGGGGTAAGGGACTGGTAGGAGGGGTAAGGGAGTGGTAGGAGGGGTAAGGGAGTGGTAGGAGGGGTAAGGGACTGGGTAAGGGACTGGTAGGAGGGGTAAGGGACTGGTAGGAGGAGTAAGGGACTGGTAGGAGGGGTAAGGGACTGGTAGGAGGGGTAAGGGAGTGGTAGGAGGGGTAAGGGAGTGGTAGGAGGGGTAAGGGACTGGTAGGAGGGGTAAGGGCCTGGGTAAGGGACTGGTAGGAGGGGTAAGGGACTGGTAGGAGGAGTAAGGGACTGGTAGGAGGGGTAAGGGACTGGTAGGAGGGGTAAGGGAGTGGTAGGAGGGGTAAGGGAGTGGTAGGAGGGGTGAGGGACTGGTAGGAGGGGTAAGGGAGTGGTAGGAGGGGTAAGGGACTGGTAGGAGGGGTAAGGGAGTGGTAGGAGGGGTAAGGGAGTGGTAGGAGGGGTGAGGGACTGGTAGGAGGGGTAAGGGACTGGTAGGAGGGGTAAGGGACTGGTAGGAGGGGTAAGGGAGTGGTAGGAGGGGTAAGGGACTGGTAGGAGGGGTAAGGGAGTGGTAGGAGGGGTAAGGGACTGGTAGGAGGGGTGAGGGACTGGTAGGAGGGGTAAGGGAGTGGTAGGAGGGGTAAGGGACTGGTAGGAGGGGTAAGGGAGTGGTAGGAGGGGTAAAGGACTGGTAGGAGGGGTAAGGGACTGGTAGGAGGGGTAAGGGACTGGTAGGAGGGGTAAGGGAGTGGTAGGAGGGGTGAGGGACTGGTAGGAGGGGTAAGGGAGTGGTAGGAGGGGTGAGGGACTGGTAGGAGGGGTAAGGGACTGGTAGGAGGGGTAAAGGACTGGTAGGAGGGGTAAGGGACTGGTAGGAGGGGTAAGGGACTGGTAGGAGGGGTGAGGGACTGGTAGGAGGGGTAAGGGAGTGGTAGGAGGGGTAAAGGACTGGTAGGAGGGGTAAGGGACTGGTAGGAGGGGTAAGGGAGTGGTAGGAGGGGTAAGGGACTGGTAGGAGGGGTAAAGGACTGGTAGGAGGGGTAAGGGAGTGGTAGGAGGGGTAAGGGACTGGTAGGAGGGGTAAGGGAGTGGTAGGAGGGGTAAGGGACTGGTAGGAGGGGTAAAGGACTGGTAGGAGGGGTAAGGGACTGGTAGGAGGGGTAAAGGACTGGTAGGAGGGGTAAGGGACTGGTAGGAGGGGTAAGGGAGTGATGCAAGCACGGCAACGGTCTTAATACGCCAAACTATATAAATCTAATGTCTAAAATCCCCAAATTTGTCCGGTGGGAACACGACGAAAAAAGTGTTCTAGGAACGTTTTAGTTCCAAGAACTGCAGAAGTCCCTCTGGTGGGAAAACCCCTACTAGCCGTGGACGAAGGTCTGTCAGCGCGAGACCAGGTGACGGCATCGCGGATCACCTTCTCCACGAGTTTGTCTGTCCACAGAACAGTGTGCTGTCCATAATCAGCGGTGAAAGGATAATGAGCACTGAATCACCCAAGATGGCCCCCGCTGAAGTTATGAATTCAAGTGCACAGTGAAAGCTTTCAAAGTAAGCTGTGAGTCAGACTCATAAAATGGTAACAGCATTGTTTACTTTGCAGAAAGATCATTAGTTAAATGCGGTCCTTAAACCACAGCCGTGAGCTCGTAGTTTCCACTGTAACAGTTATTATTAAACTCTTATCTCCCTGGTCCGCATGCTCCTTTCGGCTCCGCTGCCTGTTAATCAACAACATGCACGCACCTTATTATAATAGCCGTGAAACGCTTTAGTAGTGACATGCCGTTAACATGCCATGCAGTCAGAGATGGCAAAAGTACTCACTTCCCATACTCAAGTAGAAGTGCAGATAATTGTGTTAAAAAAATACTATAAGAAGAAGTACGGAGTTAAGTTCTTTACTCAAGTAAAAGTTACAAAGTACAGGCTTGGAAATTTACTTAAAGTATAAAAGTAAAAGTAGCCTTGCAAAGGACGACCATTTGTTTATGCAAAGCTACCCGGACCACACACGTTACTGAGAAACTTCAGTGGTATAACAATAATAATAATAATAATAATAATAATAATAGTAATAATAATAATAATAATAATAATAGTAATAATAATACTAGTAATAGTAATAATAATAATAATAATACTAGTAATAATAATACTAGTAATAGTAATAGTAATAATAATAATAGTAATAGTAATAATAATAATAATAATAATAATAATAATAATAATAATAATAATAATAATAATAATAATAATACTAGTAATAGTAATAGTAATAATAATAGTAATAATAGTAATAGTAATAATAATAGTAATAGTAATAATAATAATAATAATAATAATAATAATAATAATAATAATAATAATAATAATAATACTAGTAATAGTAATAGTAATAATAATAGTAATAATAGTAATAGTAATAATAATAGTAATAATAGTAATAGTAATAGTAATAATAATAATAATAGTAATAGTAGTAATAATAATAATAATAATAATAATAATAGTAATAGTAATAATAATAATAATAATAGTAATAATAATAATAAAAAATAATAATAATGGGAATAGTAGTAATAATATTAATAATAATAATAAAAAAATAATAATAATAGTAATAGTAGTAATAATAATAATAATAATAATAGTAATAGTAGTAATAATAATAATAATAATAAATTAAATAATAATAATAATAATAATAACTCCACTGAAATTATTTTAAACTAAAACTATCGAGCCAATTTTGTAAAATATAAAAGGAGCAGAAAGTACAGATATTCGTGTTAAAAATGTTAGGAGTAAAAGTAAAAAAAGTCGGCAAAACAATAAATAGTAAAGTAAAAATATCTATATATATATATATATATATATATATATATATATATATATGAGAAAATGTACTTGAGTACAGTAACGAAGTATTTGTACTTTGTTACTTCCCATCTCTGCATGCAGTCGCTCTCATACTATGTGAACCTTTTGGAATTTCATTGTTTTCTGAATAAAATTTGTCATAAAATGTGACGTGATCTTCATCTAATGGTGCGTTCCATTTGTACTCCGAACTCGGATTTTCCGAAGTCAAATTCTGAATTTTCGCCCATATTCTCCCTGGCAGACCTGCTTTAGCTCCGTCACATGCTTTGGACGTCTCGTGTGATTGGCCCTCCTCGAGTCACTCCACAGCATCTCTACTGGGTTGAGGCCACATTTTGTTTTTCTGAAGCCATTCAGGGGCCGTGTTCATCACAGAATATTCAGCGATTTCATGAAACTGCCACAGATTTTGAGTTAAGGAATTCCGTGAGATCAGGTTGGAGAAGCATTTAGTAGTCAACAACAACAAGTTACTACTTGTTGTCTGGAGTGTGTACCTTCACAGTCGAAAGCACTTAATAGACCTTTTTCACGGCAGACATGTTGACATGTCACAGTAGTAAAAGCACAGGTGTGTTCATAACCATTAATGATGGCTGCATTCCACTTAGGAGAGACCCTGGTGTTGTGCATGCTGACTCACTGAAATAGCTTACTGGGACACTTGATGGAATTGAGCCATCGTCGAGGTTATCAATTTCAGCTGTGCTTTTCCTACAATGACAAGTCAAAATGTCTGCTGTGAAAAAGGTCCATTGTAAGTCACTTTGGATAAAAGCGTCAGCTAAATGACATGACATGTAATGTAATGTAATGTAATGTAGTGTAGTCTCTCTCTCTCTGTTTCTCTGTACCACTTTCTTGCTGTACTCCTCAAATGAAAGCGTAAAAATAACATGCAGAAGAAAAATTGTGCCAAGTGCTGGAGCATGCACCTGGGACTCCCAGAAGGTGTTAAAACACCAGGAGCCCTCTCCCACAAAGCAGAGGAGGGATCATATTAGGCTGGCAGGCTAGCAGGTGCAGCTCTCACATTAAAGCGAGGACTAAGGCCTTCCTAATAAATGCCTTTATGACTGCATCTGTTTTCAAGTCCTGTGGTAATGTCAGTGAGAAGGAGGAATGCTTTATGGGGTAGCAAAAACTCTGTGTACAAGTGGTATAAACAAGTCTGGTCTACGGAACAACGATACAGGCTGCAGACACTAAATGCACCACGTCTTACGAGGAGAAAACGTTGCGAGGAAAAGTTGCAGCGTTCTGAACTAGCCCATCTGAGCACTATATATATATATATATATATATATATTATTATATATTAGTGCATGTGTCATATAGTCTTCTTACTTACAGTTTGGTCGACATAACGGCCTAAAGAAGCCTAAAGTTCCTCAGCCATCATGGAAAAAAAGCGCCCGAAAACGCCAAAAAAAGTGACAAAAATGTTGAAAAAAGTGACAAAAATGTTGAAAAAATTGACAAAAATTTTGAAAAAAATGACAAAAATGTTGAAAAAAGTGACAAAAACGTCAGAAAAAGTGACAAAAACGTCGAAAAAAGTGACAAAAATTCTAATAGACTTCACTGGTCTCCATCCAGAGCAACGGGATCTGTCGGTCCATTTTATATACTGTCTTTGGTCCCGGAGCTCTGTAGCGGCTAAATACAACCAGCAACTGCTGCTCTGATTTTATCGTTCTATCGCACTATAGACCGTTACAGACGTTAGAGCGCTTTACTAGGTATATAATATCGTCTGTTGGTCAAGTAGCATTGATCAGTTTGAGGGGGGGTGGCCTACATTTAGTCCCCACTGGGGATAAAAATAATTCAGCTATAGCTATCACACACACAGAAAATGGACACACAAATGCACAGCTACATAAAATACAATGATTTGTTAGCAAGCTAATAAAGCAAGGCGACAGTGTCCAGTAAACGGCAGGAAAACAGGCAAATGGTCAAAATTCAAAAGGGAATACAGGAACTCAGGATAACAGGACACGGGGGAAACCGCTTGAAGGCTGAAGACATGGAAGCAGACGATCTCGAACTGGAGCGAGAGGAAGACAGGACCTAAATACACAAGACAGGGGAGACAATGAGACGCAGGTGCAACACATCAGGGCGGGGACAGGTAATCACACAGGTGGGAAAGTAAGATAACTCGTTAAATTGAATTTAATTGAATACTATATCAGGGGAGTCAACTCAACTTCCCAGAAGGCCACACTGGAAAATAAGAATCCCATCAAGGGCCGGACATGTGACAAAAATGTTGAAAAAAGTGACAAAAACGTTGAAAAAAGCGACGAAAACTAGGTGGGCCAAAATGTATCGTGAACCTAAATTGATATGCGGGCCGGATCATGATCTGCGAGGGGCCGGATTTGGTCCGCGGGCCTCGAGTTTGACACGTGAGCTATGTCGTCTAGGCATGAGGACCTAATTATTTGTTTGCAGAGGAGAGCCTAAGTCTTTAGTTGCGTCATGTGAATGAGTTCTGGTGGCGTATTTTTAAATGCACCAATACCATGAATTCAAATACTTGTCCAAGGTATGTTTCAGGCCTCGGGGGGGAACCAGCTGCGTAGATTTCATGAAGGGGATGTTTTCACATTTTGATGTATTGGTCTTGTTGGGCCCATAATTAATTCACCAGAGCCAAAGCCGTTTCATAGATAATGACAAAGAACAAGTGTTTATTCCTGTTGTAAAACAACATTTTCAGTGACATCATGGACACTTCGTCACGTCCCGCTGTTGTTTGGATACCTGACTTCACTACGGACACATGTGGCGCGTCCACTGAAACCCTGTGTTTGTGTTTATAGCAACGACGTTAAGTAAGTTAAGTGACTCAGCGTGTGAACCGCTGCTCTGTCTGAGGTCATGGTTTACCTTGACTGAAGATCTCGGCTTGTGGTCCTGCTGCTGTTTGTATTCAGGGGTGGGTGGGTGGGTGGGGGGGGGCTTTATGGTATCGCACCTGTTTGTTTGTTTAAGCTATGACTCATTTGCATCCGTGTTGCATTGTTGCAGACTGTTGCTTGGCCATCTTGTTCTAATTTGTTGTAGTTTATAATGAAACACCGTGGAATAACAATGCAGTCATCTCGGAGCTTCTCACCTCACGAGTGGTGGTGTTATTGTCTTATTCTTCACTTAACACATGCATTTACACATGCATTTACACATGCATTTCATGCAATTAATTGCTAGATTATATATCCATGATCAGAAAGAAGCTGGATGAATACAAAAAATATATCTTATTTTAGCAGAACCTTTCTCAGATGAGACAAACAAACAAAAACAGAACTGGTTTTAAGGGAACAGGAAACTCCGATTGGACAGATAGTCTAGCTAGCTGTCTGGATTTACCCTGCAGAGATCTGAGGAGCAGTTAACCAGAGTCCTCACAGATCAGCCGCAGGTTAGAACGCCATCACAGAGACAGAGGACGGGGGACGCACATCCGAGGGAAAAGAGGGACATACGGCGAAATTTTCGGCGGCACCGGAGCGATCCCAGAAGAGGAAAGTCGTGGATATAGACTAGATTAGTAGTAATGAAGCACAGCGCAAATTCTTTCAGGAAGACGTCATTAACCCTTGTGTTGTCCTCCCAGGTCAAAATTAACACTATTTTAGACACTGTTTTCACATTTTTGTTGCTTTTCTCCATGTTATGCTTGTTTTTTTCCACACCAGTATATTCACCACTATAGCCTACCTATTTATCTGCACTAGTTTTACACTTAATTTTGGAATTCATGGTCAATAAACCTCATTTATACGACACTTTCTAATTTTTGTGTAAGAAAAAAGCACAAATGACACCTGTTGACTATGAAAATAAAGATCTGATCCTTATCTTGATTTCCTTTTGTGAAGAGCGTCTTACGGAACCATCCGTGTTATTTAGTGGCAATTTGGTTAAAAGAAATACAAATTTATGATATAGAAACTTTGAAAACGGGTCAAATTTGACCCGAGGACAACATGAGGGTTAACCCGATCAGTACTCTTTCTCCGTAAATCAAATCAGCTGTTTAGAAGCGATACTTTCACTTAAACCAATCAGACATGACCACGGAATTCAAGGACCAATCGCAGCACTACAGCTCTGCTTAAGCATGTTCTCCCTGTGCGTTTCAGTTTTCGTTGCAGGCAAAGCGCTCGACCCTCCACCTCCCCCGCCGCCTCCAGTCTTCATGGTTCTCCCGGCTGGCCGCTCCGTTGCCTCGCCGCTTGCTGGCCTGTAGGTAAAGTAGCCGTAAGCAATCGGGAGAGTTGGGTCTATTCCCGGGCGGGGTGGGGGGGGTGGTAGTGTTTCGAGACCGCGAGGGCCGGTCTGATGGTGGGTTATGCATTGCAAGTTCTTGGCGACGGCCGCTGCTCGACCCGTACGGCGGCCGCAGCCTCTTATTCCAATACAAACACAGACCAATCAGAAAGACCTCACGGGCACAACCATGTGTAGGATTTACAGAAATATAGGGGGATCAGTGATTTTTGTCACTTTTTCTGACGTTTTTGTCAATTTTTTACGACGTTTTTGTCATTTCTTTTGACAATTTGTAACTTTTTTCTACCTTTTTGTCATTTTTTCCAACATTTTTGTCACTTTTACGATGCTTTTGTCACTTTTTCTCACGTTTTTGTCATTTTTACGACGTTTTAGTCACTTTTTCTCACGTTTTTGTCATTTTTACGACGTTTTAGTCACTTTTTCTGACGTTTTTGTCACTTTTTCTGGCGTCATTTTTTTGACAATTTGTAACTTTTTTCTACCTTACGCGCACGTGCAGAACGTCGGCGTCTCTTCGGTGTGTTCTGAGGAACTTTTTGGACCGACTCGGGGAGACTGATCAGTCCGACTGGCGGCTGTCTGGTCGGTGGGTCGGGGGCTTTAAATGGATTATGGCAGGGTGAGTATGGAGAGCAATGTTTTGAGAGATTTTAGTAAGAAAATCAACTTGAAACTAAGCGAGGGGGACCAGTGGAAATTAAATCCTTGCAATTCATCCAGAACATCAATGTCTGTGCCACATTTCATGGCAGTCCATCCAATAGTTGTTGAGATGTTTTATTAGTGGACTGACTGATCCACTGACCAACAACTGCACCGTATCATATCTGGTGGATTAGACTTATTTTTTATTAAGCCTTGTGTCGTCCTCCGGTCGACCTGCAACTTTGTGTTTTTTCTGGGTTGATTTTTCGACATTTTGTTGTTCTTTTTCTACACTTTTCTTGACGTTTTTGTCTATTTTATTCCAATTTTTTATGTCACATTCTTTCAAATTTATTTCACTTTTTTGGTGTTTTTTTTAGTGATGTTTTTGTCAATTTTTAACCAGTTTTTTGTCGCTTTTTCCAATGTATTTTTGTTCACTTTTATCAAATTTCTTTAAACATGTTTTTGTCACCTTTGGCGATGTTTTTGATGTGTTTTTTTTTTATCACTTTTTCAGATTTTTTTGTTCACTTTTTTCAGTGTTTTAGTAGCTTTTTTCAACATTTGTCACTTTTTTCAACGTTCTTTTGTCATAGTTCTGATATAGAAAGTTTTTGTAAACGGGTCAAATTTGACCAGGAGGGTTAAAGAATAGCACAGCTAATGAAGCTCTACTAACTTGGAGACACATTGCATTTCCTAGAACTTCTTCATAATTAAAGCTCCCTGCCAATTTGCCAGTGGAGAGATTTAAAATGTGAAGCAGCAACAGCTGGAAGGGCTTGATTTGCATCAGCAGTAAGTTAAAACAGCTGGCTGAAGATGATCAGTAAGTGGTGGCCTAAAGGTTAGAGAGCTTGTGTCTGGGAGGTCGCCGGTTCAATCCCCAGACCGGCAGGATATAATCTGGGTGGTGGAAAGTGAAAGAGCAGCTCTTGTCCCTCCCTCATCACCACCACTGAGGTGACCTTGAGCAAGGCACCTTAACCTCCAACGGCTCCAGTGGAGCTGCTCAGTGGCCAGCAGGTCAGACTGGTTGGACTGGGCAGCTTCCAGTATGAATGGGGAACTGGGGGAATGTGATCAGGGCGTTCCTGTAATACTGCACTTCCATAAACAAAATAAATTAAAAAAAGAAAACTTTTGAGAGACAGATTAACCCTCGTGTTGTTCTCGTGGGTCAAATTTGACCCGTTCTCAAAACTTCTGTAAGAGAAATATGGGTTTCTTTTAACCAGAATAACCCAAAACGTTAAGTAGAATTGCAAGTACTTGATCACTACTTTCATTGAATTTTGGATATTCAATTTGATATCATTTGAAAAAAATCGAAATGGATTTAAAACCTGACTAAACTTTGACATCCCAAAAAAAAATAGCATCGAAAACGTCAAAAAAGGGACAAAAACATTGAAAATAGTGCTTTAACAAAAGGGACAAAAACGTGAAAATGTGTCAAAAATATAAAAAAAAACTGTAATAAAATATTAACCCTTATGTGGTCTTCCCATCAACCATACTTTTTTTTGACATTGTTTTGTTCATTTTTTTCAACATTGAAAATCGCTTTTTCTGACGTTTTTTTCACTTTTTCAATGTTTTGGGTGCTTATTTTTGATGCCTTTTTGTGGTTTTGACCGTTTTTGTTGTTGTTGCTTTAACGTTTTGCCTTTTTTTTTTTTTTTTTTTTTTTTTTTTTAACATTTTCAGCCCTTTATCGACGTCCCATATTTTTTGATATAAACAATCCCGTCAAATTTGACCCAAGGACAACATGAGGGTTAATTCAGACCCAGAAGGACAAGAAGGAAGACAACACAAGGGCTAAAAACAGGAATGGAGGCTGAGCGTTGTCACCATATCCCGCTTCAGTGCACACACAGCTTGTGTGATGATACGATTATTTGTCAGGAGGCTTTTGCATTTTGCTTATGAAATCAGCAGTTGTTTTTTTTTGGGGTGATAACTCTCTCTCTCTCTCTCTCACCGCGCTGTTTGCTCGTTGGATTGCTAAAGCTAGACTAGCATCTGGATGGCGTTTCATTTCGTTTCCCCAGAGCAGCCCAGCGTCATGGCCGTTTGTGAAATGGTCACGTTCGAAAATCGTGACCTGTACACGTATCAATAAATCAAAATAACGTGACCATTTCACAAACTGCCGTGAGACCGGGTTGTCTTGTCACGATGAGGAAAGCGGGGTCAGAGGGCCAAGGTTTAAAGATCCCATATTCTGCTCATTTTCAGGTCCATAATTGTATTTTAAGGTTGTACCAGAATATGTTTACATGCTATTTAATATATTTTTGTTGTACAGCACATCTCTCTCTCACTGCTGCAGCTCCTCTTTTCACCTTGTGTTCAGGTCTCTGTTTTAGCTACAGAGTGAATCATCTTTCCTTCTGTACTATCTTTGATTCCACTCTGCACATGCTCAGTAGCTCAGATGGTAGATCATGTCAGTTAGCTCCACAGACAGTAAAAGAAAGGTTGTTTCTCCAACTTTGGTCAGTTACAAGGCAGGATTAGCCGGGAGACTTCTTCTAAAGGAGGGCGCACATGGAAGTACTTCTTCTGGAGATTATGGTGAACTTGTGTGTGTTGTAGCAGCGCTTTGCCATTGAGAACGAGCTAGCATGTTAGTGCTAGCATGCTAACGGTTGCGTTTAGCCCATCGTTTCGGCTAGTTACGTAACAAGCCGTGCAGATTTTGACCAGCTCACCCAGAGACTGAAGGCAGGAATCATCCAGAAACCGGATCTCACTCAGAACAACATGGATAGATTTTTCTCCAAGTTTGTATGTGTGTGTGGAAGCACCAGAGACACAAAATAACGCCCCAAATCACAGAAAGTGTTTTTTTCATAATATATTATATACTTTAAGAGTTCGCTACTAGCGAATGTCCTAGGAAAGAAAACTGGAGTCGCGTTTCATGCACTTCATGCATTTCATGTGTGTATCTTATTCCCCATCCTTACTTTTTCATGCGGTTTAGCCAAATACAAGGTTGCCATCGTGTTTTCTAGTGTGCACGTGTGGAACGTGTCTGCATGTGCAAACCCCTGATTGTAGTATGTATGTGTAAGCGTGTGGGTGCCTGCTGTCCATGTGCAAATCAGTAGCTGTCCGCATGTGTAATGGAGTATGATCAAGGCTTTAGTCATTAAAATTGGTCAAGCTCTAAAAACACTGGATCCCATGGTGCAACTCGATATTGTCTTTCATTTGTTATGCTTTTGCCCGTGTCTTTTAAACTCCAAACTTCCAAGCCCAAAACGAGATTACTCAAGGGACGTCACTCAAGTTATCGTTTAAACAAAAGGTCTGCCAGAGGCACAGAGGATATCATGCAGCTTTTCACAGGCTGAGTAAGCATTAGCAAACTTGTACAATTGGTGTGGGGCCCCTTTAGTGTAAAGTGGAAATTAAAGATCCCATATTCTGCTCATTTTCAGGTTCATAATTGTATTTTGAGGTTGTACCAGAATATGTTTACATGGTTTAATTATCAGAAAACACCATATTTTTGTTGTACTGCACATTGCTGCAGCTCCTCTTTTCACCCTGTGTGTTGAGCTCTCTGTTTTAGCTACAGAGTGAGACATCTCACCTCTATACCATCTTTGTTGGGAGTCGCACATGCTCAGTAGCTCGGTAAGGACTACTAGCCAGTCAGAAGCAGAGTATGAGGGCGTGTCCTGACAGTACCTAGGTAAGGACTACTAGCCAGTCAGAAGCAGAGTATGAGGGCGTGTCCTGACAGTACCTAGGTAAGGACTACTAGCCAGTCAGAAGCAGAGTATGAGGGCGTGTCCTGACAGTACCTAGGTAAGGACTACTAGCCAGTCAGAAGCAGACTATGAGGGCGTGTCCTGACAGTACCTAGGTAAGCTGTTTGGAGCAGTTTATGAACAGTGTTTTCTGTTGGAGATGGTAAGTCCCTTTGGGGGGGACTTTGGCCTTTTTCACTTTGTAAACCTATAACGTGCACAATATATATATATATATATATATATATATATATATATATATATATATATATAAAAAACACAATAAAGGAAAGGGGAAAAGCTAAACAGCATAATATGAGCATGTTAAAGGAGATTTCATTTCACTGTTTATGAAGTGAAATGACAGTAAAGTGAGTTTTTTATTACCCTCGACATGAACATCTTAAATTCTGCATTCTGAAATGAAATAATCTGTTAAATAAGTCCGTTCACGAATGGGTCCGTGGTGGTTTAAATGGTTTGATAAACAGTGACAGTACACAATAATCGTTACAGGTGTTCCCACACATGCCCGTATACTTCTTTGCTGTACGTTTCCCACGAGCAATATGGAAACCATTATCCTACAAAAATGCAGATGGACATTCCAGAAAATCTCCTCAGGGTAGGTCAATACATTTTGATTCTATTTCCATATTATGTGAAAACGTTGCTGGCCAGCTGGTCTATCCATTCGACAACAGGAGACATGCTACATCTCTCTGCTTTCTGTTTATTGAGGCATTAGTGCTGGAAATAATCTACGGGACAAACCCAGCCACCGTCAGGGTTATCAAACACAGCGCCGGGGATTCGCACCAAAACAGCCCTGCGTCGGCGTCGGTAAAGTCAAGTCAACTTTATGTAGATAGCACGTTTCATGCATAATAAAATGCAACGCAATGTGCTTGACATAAAAGTGACATATAACTATAAAACAATTGCAAGTAGTGAGTGATTGAGGAGAGAGTAGAGGGCTGCAGGGAGGACACATTTCGTAGGCCAACCTGGAAGTTAGCATCGCCCTGGTCACCGCGGGGACTGGCCATTTCTCCGACCTCTCAATAACCCGAAAAATTCCCTTTGGTCCTACAGCCCGCTAGTCGGACGTCCTCCACGCATCCAGCTATATGTATATATAGCCTATTTCTTTTTGTCAGGGTACAATAGGCGGACTCAAATGCACGACTCAAGACTTCCAGATAAAACAGGTAACGTTCAATTTATTGTTCAAAGAACAATCAGGCAACAGTACAAAATCGCCAGGCAAAATCGGCAGCAGGTAGCAGGCAAAAGGTCTGGATAGGACTGGGAATACAAACTTGGAAAAAACCGCTGGAAAGTGAGGCACACGAGGTTCAACAACAATCTGGCAACAGGTGAGTGTGTGAGGTGAGGCTATATACTAGAGGGACAGGTGATCATGATTGCCAGCAGGTGAGACACATCAGGGGGAGAGGAGGTAATCACAAAGGCGGGAAGACAAGTGACCTGAAATGAGAGCAAGCAAAACTTCAAAGTAAAACAGGAAATCCCAAAAATCAAACAAATAACAAAATAAGAGCGGAGCAGAACATGACACTTTTTTGTTATTATTATTATATATATTTATGTGGCGTTTTCTTTTGCAGGATGCAAATGTTCCTCCAAAACAAGTTCCTTCCAGAGACTATTATTGCAGAGCCACGGTCGCTGCGTATTAGCGTAGCGCCGCCCAAGACGACTGTGATTGGTTGAAAGAAATGCCAACAACCCCTGACCGTTTTCTCTCCTATCCCAGGGGTGTTTGCTCCTGTTGCCAAACCTCCTTCTGCAGCGCTGCGGAGAAAAGTCTGGCAATGAGAGACTAACGTCAGGCCAACCCGTCAGCTTGGTTGCAGATTAGTTTAAACGTCTTGTTTTCCTTTCATAATATCGACTCCGTTCACCAATCAGTTATCATGCTGCATAATCATAAGTGAAATTTGTAAAAAACAGGGGCGTCAAACTCAATTTCACTAACGACCACACTGGAAAATAAGAACCACGTCAAGGGCCAGACATGTCGAGTTTATTGACATGCTTTTAGACATGCTTTTATTTAGGAGAAAAGTCAAATATCTTTGACTGTATTATTCTCAATTACAGTTTGGTCGACATAAATTCCTAAAAACGTCAGCAAAGAAATTCCTTAGCCATCACAAAAATAAAAAAAACGCCGAAAAAGGTCAAACAAAGCGCCAAAAACATCAGAAAGAAATGTGGCAAACACGTTGAAAACGTTGGAAAAAAGTGACTTTTTTTTAAAAAGCGGCAAAAACTAAGTGGACCAAAATTTTATTGGGATCCTAAACTGATAAGCGGGCCGGATCAAAGTCTGCGAGGGGCCGGATTTGGCCCACGGGCCTTGAGTTGGACACATGCGACGTAGACTAATAGCAGTTGAAAGCAATGCTTCGAATGTGAGTCCGTTCAATATGTTAATACAACCTCTCTGCAGTTGAAATTCAGGACCATGACAGACATTTGAATGAGGGAAGGTGCTTTTCCTCTGATCAAAGCAAACAGCTAACTGGATCTGATCCACAGGTAGGCAAGAAGTTTTTGTGCAGAACTCCCCGGTCCCTCTGTGGTTTAATGTAAAAGGCATTGCAACTGGCACAGTCTGGGGAAAATGTTTCCATCTTTGTTTCATTTACTGTAATGTGCTATATGTAGGCTTGGATGAAAGGAACATCGAGGAAGGGAGAGCATGGACATCCATATACAGCTATAGTTAATTAGGTCACTGTGTTACCCTGGCTGTATTTGGTTAAAACATATATATATATATATATATATATATATATATATATATATATATTTGGTGTTTTATCGAGGCAAACTGATCAGAATAAATCTGATGAGTAACACAGCTGGAGAGGGGGGGGAAATCCAGAGAATTGTAGGACCCAAATGCAGAGAGCCAGGTAATGTAGTGAGCTTGAAGATTTAATAAATGAAAATCCATACAAACAAAAAGGTGTCCAGAAAACACGTCACACACACATAAACAACAATGGCGACCGCTGTTGATGCTGTACGGTGATTAATGGAAATAAATAAATAGACATAAATATGCAACGTGAAGCAATTCCACACATTGTAATCAAAACAATACACATATGATTGTGTCACTTTTTCCGATGTTTTTGTCAGTTGTTTGACTTTGTTTGTCACGGTTGGGGACAGAACTCAGATGCAGGAACTGAAGTGGTGCAAAAAGAATCTGTTTATTTGTGTTTATTTGGTTTTGAGTGACAGAGTTGGCAGTGGGGGGGAAACTGGGTCTGTATCTGGCTGGAGACTAGAGATGGCGAGGGAGACTGGGTCCGTAGCTGGCTGGAGACTAGTAGTAGAGGTGACTGGGTCCGAGGTAAGGTGGAGCTTGCAGGAGTTTCTGAGGGTGAGTATTTCTGGAACACGGAAACAAACAAATTAGTTCGCGGCAAGCAACAGGACTGGAAATAACTAACGTGAGCCGGAGTAGTCTCATACTAGAGGTAAGTAACAGTCCGGCAGGGAGAGGAAGGTCACACTGCGTTCTTCAAGGCGGATGATGAGCTGATGAGTTGCAGGTGAGTTGATAGGGACCAGGTGTGGGGAGAGAGCAGCAGGAGAGGGCCAGTCCCCACACTGTGAAGAATGAAGGTACAGAGAAAAAACACACAGCAGGCATAACGAAAAATCTAAAAATCTGGTTCTGTGGGATTTCTCAAAGTCTGCAATCTGCCAAACTCTGCTTTGAGTGTTGTGTAATAATAGTTTTTTTGGTTTGGCACACAACTAGGTGGGCCAAAATTTATTGAGAACCTAAATTGATATGCGGGCCAGATCAAAACTTGCGAGGGGCCCGCATTTTGCCCCCGGGCCTCGAGTTTGACACATGTGTAGTACATCATAGATGGAAGGCGCTGGAGAAAAACCAGTACTATACGGTTATCTGGACCACAAAGTTTATTAAAGATGCCATATTATGCTCATCTTCAGGTTGATAATTGTATTTTAAGGTTGTACCAGAATATGTTTACATGGTTTAATATATTGTTGTTGTACAGCACATCTCTCTCTCACTGCTGCAGCTCCTCTTTTCACCTTGTGTTCAGGTCTCTGTTTTAGCTACAGAGTGAATCATCTTTCCTTCTGTACTATCTTTGATTCCACTCTGCACATGCTCAGTAGCTCAGATGGTAGATCATGTCAGTTAGCTCCACAGACAGTAAAAGAAAGGTTGTTTCTCCAACTTTGGTCAGTTACAAGGCAGGATTAGCCGGGAGACTTCTTCTAAAGGAGGGCGCACATGGAAGTACTTCTTCTGGAGATTATGGTGAACTTGTGTGTGTTGTAGCAGCGCTTTGCCATTGAGAACGAGCTAGCATGCTAACACTACCGCTAGCATGCAAACGGTTGTGTTTAGCCCGTCGTTTCGGCTAGTTACGTAACAAGTCCTGCAGATGTTGACCAGCTCACCCAGAGACTGAAGGCAGGAATCATTCAGAAACCGTATCTCACTCAGAACAACATGGATGGATTTTTTTTCCAAGTTTGTATGCGTATGGAAGCACCAGAGACACAAAATAACACCCCAAATCCCAGAAAAAGTGATTTTTTTTCATAATATGTGCACTTTAAAAACTAGTAGGCGGCCAGCGTATTGCAGGGCCTCGTATCGCACTTCCAGAAGGTTGAGTCGGTCCCGAAATAGAGCGCCATCAAGTGGTTGTTTTGCGGCATCGTCGTTCCATGGGCAGCAGGCCTCGATCCTTGAAGAATTCCACGGCTTCCTCTTCTGTTGTTGGTAGGCTCCAGAGATTCATCTTCTTGTTGTGAGTTGTGAGTTTTGGCGCCATTATTTACGTGGTTTTGGCGCCATTATTTACTATTTACGCGTGTATACGTATGGATGTGTATACGTGTGGTCCGGATAACCTTATAGTACCAAAATAAAAACCATACTTTTTCTTTAGTAATTGCAATTTTGCACACATCTACACGTGAAATGATCACAAACTGGTCACAACTGCCACAGATGTTGAGTTAAGGGACCGTGTTGGTTGTAAAATAACAAGAATATACATATTGATTCTTAGGAAAAATTAATTTAAATTTGTTTTATTTTAACCTTTTTTTGGGCTGTCGTACCATAAATGGCCGTGAAAGTTAAACATCTGTCCTTCCTCCCCCAAGCTGACAAATCTGTCGGTCAAGTTTCAAGATTTATAAATTGCAACTATCCTAACATAATGGCCATCTTTCAATAAAAATAACTTAAAAAAAAAAAAAAGGAAAAGCGGAGTAGGAGGAGGAGGAAACACGAGGAGGGGGACTTGGCACCCCGACCCAGTGCTGTCATATATTCTCACTGACATCATCATTGTAAAATTAGGAACCTGGTTTCATCTTTCCTGCAGATGTGGAAGCTTGAAATTGCATTCCCTGGGCCTGTGCCACATTTCATCAGTGAATTTTCCCCTCTGTGGTGTCCAAAAAGGGGGCTTGGCTGCACACAGTCCTGGTAACCCGCACCCTGCCTCACACCCCCCCCCCCCCACCCTAACCCTCACCACTTGGCGTGCAGATTTGAGTTTTTACATTTGTTGAAGGCAAGGCTTCGCTGGAGGCAGATATACGTTAAACCTCAGTAGGTGGGGCTGTTAAGAACATATCAGTTTACTAATTAAAATGACAAAGAAACAACTCTGGCTAAAAATATAATGTGTGTGTGTGTGTGTGTGTGTGTGTGTGTGTGTGTGTATGTGTGTGTGTGTGTGTGTGTGTGTTCTTGTTTAACTATTTGTGGGGTCCAAAAACTGGGAGTCCAGTATTCTTGTGGGGTCCCGACAGCTTTGTGGGGCCAAAATGCTGGACCCCACATGTTTAAAGGCCTGTTTGAGGGTTAAGACTTGGTTTTAGGATTAGGGTTAGAATTAGGTTATGGTTAAGGTTAGGGTAAGGGTTAAGGTTAGGCATTTAGTTGTGATGGTTAAGGTTAGGGTAAGGGTTAAGGTTAGGCATTTAGTTGTGATGGTTAAGGTTAGGGTAAGGGTTAAGGTTAGGCATTTAGTTGTGATGGTTAAGGTTAGGGTAAGGGTTAAGGTTAGGCATTTAGTTGTGATGGTTAAGGTTAGGGTAAGGGGCTAGGGAATGCATTATGTCAATGATGGGTCCCCACAAAGATAGTGCCACAAACGTGTGTGTGTGTGTGTGTGTGTGTGTGTGTGTGTGTGAGCAGAGGGTTGAGGGGGAGGGCAACAAGGCAATAAGTTGTATACATTAATAACAAAATAGGTTATGTGCAATGACAGTATATAAAATGGACCGAGTGACTCCGCTGTTTTTGACGGAGACCAGTGACGTCACTTTCCCGGTGATGGCTGAGCGTTACCGCGCAGCCTCAAACTGAGCTTGATGACGTAGATGTGACGTGAGCAACGTGTCTGAACGTTGTAAGTCTTCTGGTAGCTGTGCCAAGAGAAATCTCAATCATTCCCAATCTATCAGAGACGGAGAGCGTAGGTATATGTAAGGAGATAACATAGGCACAGGCTAATTATTGATCACTAAAATGCTAGTTAACATTAGTAATTAAACTAAACAGCTGATGTAAGTCCAAACTGCCTGCGAGCTTCTCCTGTACTGTACGGTAATTCCTCTACTATGAGACAGTAAGTCTCGTGGTTATGACCCAACCGTTAGCCTATTTTTATAAAAGCGTCTGCTACGGAGCCATAACGTGAGGTACAAGGTAACGGAGCCTTTTATACATCGTCGTGTTTCTTTAGAAATAAACTACGGACAAATAAAGTCTTTAAACGCTTCAGATGTAAAGTTATTGGCTGTCAAAGTGACGCCAAAATGAATGGAAGTCAATGGGATGCTAACGGGGGGTGATGGCTTGGTAGCATCAAAATGGCGCCATCGCGGCTTCGCTCTGAGGAGAGAAGCCTGCCCCCCTTGGTTATGTGTCAGTGCCTTCCAAAATGTCTCCTATGACCTTTGTAAAAACTGCCTTAAAGTTCAGCAACGGTACGTGTCCACTGTCAAGCGTCATTTCCACGCTCCCCATTCACTGTCTATGTGAGCAGCCGTGCAATGCATTCTGGTATAGCGATCTTTCTCCAGCTGTCCACTGACTCCTGGTCCCTCTCTATCTTTGAGATAAACTCAGTTTAATCTTTGTATTTCTTGTTATTGTGACCTCAGGATGTTTGCTATTGTCGGGAAAAGGTTTTTATTATGATCGCTGTCTGTTACGGGCTTACTAGCTAGCTTACTAGCTAGCTTACTAGCTGTCTACCTCGGTGGACATGGCTCCGTGCGTTCGTCAGCTTCTATGAAAACAAATGCACGTGACCAGAGGGAGAAGATGGGAGGGGGGAGAGTCACCAGCAAGTTTTTACAACGGCATTGCCAAATATCTATTCTGAAGCTGTAGGGAAACCTGCCAGCAAAAAGACAGACAACA
Source organism: Gymnocephalus cernua (assembly GCA_023631565.1). Classification (NCBI taxonomy): domain Eukaryota; kingdom Metazoa; phylum Chordata; class Actinopteri; order Perciformes; family Percidae; genus Gymnocephalus; species Gymnocephalus cernua. Next base: position 1,178,537 of record CM042444.1, on the reverse strand, counting down.
GAGAGGAAATGGACTACAAAAGCGCCAATTGAACCATGACCATGATCTCTCCCTTGGTAGTTCTGTTTACCTCAACCATAGCCATTGCAGATCAATCTTTGCACCAGGCATTTACTGACAACCAGCTATTTTATTCGTTAGGTAAGATAACTTGACTCGAAAACAGAAAATCTAAAAATCAGTGTTCTTTGGTTCCACCCACTGATTGCCTGTTTGCCCCTGTTTGAACTGTTTGTGTAACTAAAGCACCAATCTGCCTGACACCCTTGGCACTTTCTTCCCTTCTTGGATTTTGCACTCCTGTCTCAGTTGCTTCACCACGCTCCTCTCTCCTCCTCCCGTGTTTGGCTGAGGCTGTCCGGGGCTCTCCAGTTTTCAGTGTTTTCCAGCGTGGGGCTGTCTAATCCCCATGCAGAGCCCGCACCTGTGGCTGATAGGATCCTTCTGGAGTACAAAGGCTCTGATTTACAGCCCCGAGGAGCTGCGGGCCCAGCTACAGCTGCAGAACGGCAGGAAAGGGAAGTTGTTCATCACGCAGTGTGCATTTCACCAGCAACGGTCGCTGTGCTCCTAGTGCAGGCCGGACCCTTGAACTTCACCGAAGTGACAGGTGGCAAAATAGTGCCTTTTTGTTACAAAATGACAACTAATAAACACTGCCTGTGGAATCATGTCATGGAACTAGCTTTTGCTTTGAACATGTTAAATTTCTACATTCCATTTTTAAGTCCAATACAATTTGTTCTGCGCTTATGGGAACGCTGGAGCATGTGTGGAGTTGAATGGTTCGGAGAGATGCTTGGGGCTTGACGGAGAGCCAGCAGTGAAATGGATCGGTTCAGGGTTTTAAAATCAGCATTGTGATGACTGCTGATGGGGCCTGAGGATGCACCGATAGTGCCCATACTCACACATGAGGAATAACAGTCAGCAGCACATGTTCATTAGTGAAGTTATTGATTATCGTACAAATGTTGGGAGGTTTTGATCTGAATTAACCGTCCTTTTGTGCTCGGGTCAAATTTGACCCGTTTACAAAAACTTGATATCAGAACTATGACAAAAGAACGTTGACAAAAGTGACAAATGTTGGGAAAAAAATTAAAAAAGTGACCAAAAAATCTGAAAAAGTCACAACAAAAACTATCAAAAACATTGCCAAAGGTGACAAAAACAAACATGTAAAACAAAATTAACAAAAACATCATAAAAAAAAAAACGCCCAAAAAGTGTAGAAAAATACAGCCCAGTCTCATGGCAGTTTGTGAAATGGTCACGTTATTGATTCGTGTACAGAACACGTTAATGTCGTTATTTTCCGCGTGTTGCGGTTCCTTACCGCGTTATTCTCTTCTTAACCACAACCGTCCCGTTGTTTTCCGCGTCTTCTGTGTGTGTGGACAATGCACATTAATTAACATTTGTTGTTTACACTCAAAATGTAAATGCGCCAGAGTTAGCTAAGAAGCTATTTTTCATCTGTAGTCCCTCGGCAGGTCAACACAACATCATGGTACACAAATAAAATACATGAAAAATACAAGATGAATTTAAAAAATTAGATAATAATGAAGTACAATAGAAAGATGGGCAGTACCTACTATTGATGATTGCAGTTTTGAGTGTTTTTAATCCATTTCTTGAGTTTAAATTTAAACTATAAGTAACTGCTGCTCTCTCTGAGTTCAGTAGGGAGGCAGTTCCAATAATTTGAGGCCCGTACGGGGTTCCTTTCCCCGTTCTCCTTTTCCTAACCACAACCGTCCCGTTGTTGTCCGTGTCTTCTGCGTGCGACGGTTCCTTTCCCCGTTCTCCTTTTCCTAAACACAACCGTCCCGTTGTTGTGGCCGGCGTGTGGCGTTTCCCCAGAGCAGCCCAGTGTCATGGCAGATCGTGAAATGATCACGTTCGAAAATCGTGACCTGTACACGTATCAATAAATCAAAATAACGTGACCATTTCACAAACTGGCGTGAGACCGGGTTGAAAAATAACAACAAAATGTTTAAATTTTGACCCACAAAAACAAAGTTGCACGGTCGACGGCACGACAACAGAAGGGTTAAAAGCAGCGTACTGATGACTGCTGATGGGTGGGCTGATAGTCCCCACACTCAACAGTCAGGAGCACATGTTCATTACTGAAGTTATTGATTATCGTAAAACGTTGGGAGGTTTTGATCTGAATCCGGCTTAATGCCTAAACAGAATCCTGTCCTGCAGCCAGTTTGTGTATTTATGAATGGGAGACGTGAATGCACATCCGGAAAAAAATGATGAATTACTTTCACTGTTTAGTGTTTGGATAGATATGGAAAGACATGGAAAGATTATTTCTCTCCGCTTCGACAGAGAAGAATCTGTTGACATGTTGAGCTCTTGTCCACATGTGAGTTTGGAGAATCAGTATGGGACACGCACAGTGGAACTAATGCATTTGGTTAAGCTCTTTCAAATCATTTCCATACAGTGTGTTGTCAAGGCAAAAATACATCTCTCATGCAGACAGGGAAGTGCGCTACATTTAGAGACCCCAATAAATGTCACCAGTGAACCTAAATCATTATTAGAGTTCAGAATTCTCAACTCCCCTCAGTTTTTATTTCAAGATCCCAGTGTGTAACGTTTTTAGTTGTTTATTATCAAAAATCTGTGTTTCCCCTTCACAAACGTGTCCTTTTTCATGAATATTTACCACCACCATCAATTCCAAGTATTTCTATTTCTTGAGGCTTCATTTGCTCACAATACCACCTGTTGGTCATAGTCTAAAACTGGCAGACGTATTAACAATGATCTAGTGATCTGAGATACACGGCATCAGAGCTGGGTTTTGACTGTATTTTGTGCAACTTAAAATGGTGATTAAGAAAAAAATTATCTATATCACTAAAGTGTGTATTTTGTTATGACAGTCCCTCCAGAAAAAAAAAAAGTTTTTTTTCTGATTGCTGCGTGCAAAAATCCTTGATTATGCGGCACGTTTTCTTAATAAATGTGATGGAATATGCGGGATATTTATGCAGTTTTATGCGATGAAATTGCGGGAACTTGCAAAAACTGCAGTTTGATGAAAAAGAGAAAACAAAGTGATTCCACCAACACCGTGTTCTCACTAGGCGAAATTACATCACTTCGTAACGTTCCCATGGCAACAGGGGAAAATGGCTGCTCTTGTGTGAAGTAAACTTTCTGCTGAGATATATGTGACTTTTTTGCAACAAAAATGTGGGGATTATGAAATCATGCAAGCCCCGCGCGGAAATCAGCAATTTATGCAATTTATGCAATTTATGCAATTTATGCAATTTATGCAATTTATGCAATTTATGCAATTTATGCGGCGAAAGTGCGGCTTATTTGAAAAAATGTAGCCACGCATAAATATGCGGACTTTGGCTGATTATGCATTGAATTATGCAATTGCATAATCATGTTTTTCTGGAGAGGCTGTTATGGTATAATATAATCAACATAACTGTATAATAAACGTATTTCCTTGAGAGAAATGCAGCTATCAAACGTGTGTAAATCAATCCTTTTGGTCATAATATGATAGCATGAGGGGCAATATTAGTACTGTAGGCTATTCTTGAATCCAGGGAAAGGGCTCAGCCAGAACCAGCTATCTCCAAGAACATGAGGTCTTGGCAACTCAGAATCAGACCTGGTTTATGGAAAAACAATTCGATTTGGTTAACAAAGTAGAAATGTAGGGGAAAACAGCTTGTGGAGTGTGCTTACATCAGTAAATTGCCTAATATTGTTATCATATTTGTTCTTAGAGCAGCAATGCTGTCCTGGAGCTTGACTACCCCCTTGAAGATGTCCTGCACGTACTGAGAAACACACCAATGTCATCAGTGCCTGCCTGTCACCTCAACGAAAATGTGCCGGTGTACATGGCTGGTTACATTGGCAGTAAGGTGGTGGGAAAATTTGGTGACTGTAATGAATGTTCACAGCTGTTTCCACTATCCCTGATTTGAGGTACACTTTCCTGAAAGAAAAACAATACACCGACCTCACTTTGGGGGAGAAAGGCCTAAAAGTGCCCAGCACTGAACTGGTAGATTTTCTCATAGCCCTGGAGTCAAACTTTAGGAGAAAAATTAGCTCAGTCATCCACACAGTTGGTCTAGGAAGGAAACTATTAAATATGAAGGCATGGAGGTGTACAACAGTGAGTGCAGGGAAGTTGTGTGTGACAAGGAAACATGCAAAAACACTCTTGTATACATGGTGAAATTATTCAATAGAGTCAGAATCCGGAATTCCGGCAGGGGGAGACTCGTTAAAGCTGCATTCTGTCTGAATTCCTGCAGGGGGAGACTCCTTAAACCTGCATTCTCTCTGAATTCCTGCAGGGGGAGACTCCTTAAACCTGCATTCTCTCTGAATTCCTGCAGGGGGAGACTCCTTAAACCTGCATTCTGTCTGAATTCCTGCAGGGGGAGACTCCTTAAACCTGCATTCTGTCTGAATTCCTGCAGGGGGAGACTCCTTAAACCTGCATTCTGTCTGAATTCCAGCAGGGGGAGACTCCTTAAACCTGCATTCTGTCTGATTTCCTGCAGGGGGAGACTCCTTAAACCTGCATTCTGTCTGAATTCCTGCAGGGGGAGACTCCTTAAACCTGCATTCTGTCTGATTTCCTGCAGGGGGAGACTCCTTAAACCTGCATTCTGTCTGATTTCCTGCAGGGGGAGACTCCTTAAACCTGCATTCTATTTGAATTCCTGCAGGGGGCGACACATGCGGTTGCAAAAGGAGGTTGATTTCTGTAGAAGTCTATGAGAAAGTGACCCACTTCTCACTTGATTTATTACCTCAGTAAACATTTTCATAATGAGTGTATGGTCTCAATCGCTACTTTTAAGTCTTCTGCAACACAGAATGAAGTTCATTTTTTTAATTATGGTCTCGTTGATTTTAAAATCAGCGATAAAGCGGGGGGTGTTTTAGGGCATGGCTATGATGTGATTGCCAGTGAAAGTGTGTAACGTAACGTGGAGTGTAAGGGCTCCTATTTATATTGAATCAGTTTATTTATGGCTACTGTGTTGATCAAGACTGATATATTACTTGAAAAGGACATCCTTCATAGTCTACTTGATGTTTGTGTGTCACAATAATGAAGATCCCCTCTCAGAGGACCTGAATATATTGCAGACAGTTTGAGTCCACGGTGGCTTTCTGCAGACTCTGCATCAGTGACATTAGGCAAAAGGAGGCCCTGCTGTTACCTCAGGCCTTGAACCTTGGCACAGCAATCTCAGACACAGCTGTCTTGGACCCAGCTCTCTTGTTTGCGTACCCGTTCGCACATGCACGCTTTGGAGTTTTATTTGCAGATCCCTGAGCATCACAGCTATGTTCCCTGAGCCAGACCACCTGCAACAATTAAAAATGCCTCTGCAGCTTGCTGGCTCAGTGGGGCTCTGCTCAGCACTGCATTATATTTTAAAGAGAAGTTGTTTTGCAAATGGCTGTAAGGGGGTATCTGGTTTCAACCCCCCTGGCCCGCTCAGCTCGTCATTTTCCCAACAGTGTTCCCACTCTGATGAAGTGGAGTAAACCATAGAATAAAATGCAAATACATGAGCTTGAAAACAGTTTTTTCATGTGTGATGGCTTGAAGTCAATCTATGCCGTTGGTATGGTCCAAAAGAAAATTATTCAGGGGAAATATTGACATTTGATAAAATGACCGTGAAATATTAAATGAAGTAGAAACTTTCATTGTTCAAATTTTTTTTTTTTTTTTTGCATTTAGTTAATTATTCATGCATTTTCGGTAATGCAGGCTCTCTAGTACTTTGAGGTTTAGGCAGCCATGGAAAAACAGCAATAGGGGGCTCACATTATGTATCCACAGTGGAATAGAGTGGGATTGGGAAGAATACATTTGCTGCCTCTTAATTCAGGCACCAGATCCATCAAAGCCTGCAGTCAACGAGAATGTCTTTCAGTAGGAAGTTACAGTTCAGAAAGTGCCAAATCCACTGGTACACTGTCAACTTTCATGACACAAGAGCTTAAAGGATGAGATGTGGAAGAACTGTGACTGGGCAGCTTGTGCTGATTGTGTTTTTCTTCCACAACAGGGGCATCAAACTCAACTTCCCAGAGGGCCACGCTGGAAAATAGGAACCACGTCAAGGGCCGGACATGTCGAGTTTATTGACATGCTTTTAGACATGCTTTTATTTAGTCAAATATCTTTGACTGTATTATTGACGTTAGGGGTGGGGAAAAAATCGATTTGATTTAAAAATCGAGTTGGTAGGTCAAATCGATTCATATTTTTTTTTTAGGTTTTATTATCTCAATCTAAATCCAGTATAAATAATTTGGATGTTTAACAATCTTTGTTGCACACTGCACAGTGACTCTTCAGGTAGAGAAAGGGTTTGCCTTTGCAGTTTTGTTCATGTTGATGCACTTTAATTGAATACAATAAATATATATATTTTTTTAAATATATTTATAGTTCGCAGTTATTTTGTTTTAAATGGAAGGGGGAGAAAAATCGAATTGAATCGTAAATCGAGTTATTTATGAAAAAATCGCCCAGCTCTAATTGACGTTTTGTCTTATAAAGTCTTCTCAATTACAGTTTGGTCGACATAAATTCCTAAAAAAAGTCAGCAAAGAAGTTCCTTAGCCATCGTAAAAATTAAAATAAAAACACAGAAAAAGGTCGAACAAAGTGCCAAAAACATCGAAAGAAGCGACAAAAACGTCAGAAAAAATGTGGCAAACGCGTCGAAAACGCGAACAAAAGTGACAACAACTTTTTTCAAAGCGTCAAAACGTTGAAAAATCGACAAAAAACTAGGTGGGCCAAAATTTATTAGGATCCTAAATTGATAAGTGGGCCGGATCAAAGCCTGCGAGGGGCCGCAGTTGGCCCGCGGGCCTCGAGTTGGACACGTGCGTTTTACAAGTTACTGATACTGGTGGAGAAAGTTAAGAGTGAAAACAACATGAAGAAAAAAGCTCCAGAGCAGAGCATGAGTGGACCAAGGGGGGGGAAGCTTCTCCCCACAACGCGTAGCTCCTATGGCGCCAATTTGATGCTAACAAACCATCACCCCCCGTTAGCATCCCATTGACTTCCATTCATTTTCGCGTCACTTTGACAGCCAATAACTTTACATCTGAAGCGTTTAAAGACTTTATTTGTCCGTTGTTTATTTCTAAAGAAACACGACGATGTATAAAATGCTCCGTTACCTTGTACCTCACGTTATGGCTCCGTAGCAGACGTTTTTATAAAAATAGGCTAACGGTTGGGTCATAACCACGAGACTTACTGTCTCATAGTAGAGGAATTACCGTACAGTACAGGAGAAGCTCGCAGGCAGTTTGGACTTACATCAGCTGTTTAGTTTAATTACTAATGTTAACTAGCATTTTAGTTATCAATAATTAGCCTGTGCCTATGTTATCTCCTTACATATACCTACGCTGTCCGTCTCTTCTTTCGATGGCTAAGGAACTTCTTTGTTGACTTTTTTTAGGAATTTGTCGACCAAACTAAGTGAGAAGACTTTATAAAACAAAAAGTCAATAATACAGTCAAAATATTTGACTTTTCTCCTAAATAGAAGCATGTCTAAAAGCATGTCAATAACCTCGACGTGTCCGGCCCTTGACGTGATTCTTATTTTCCAGTGTGGCCCTCTGGGAAGTTGAGTTTGACGCCCCTGCTTTATTTGATAGTGACAGTGGATAGACAGGAAATGGGGAGAGAATGAGAGGGGAGCAAAGGGTCGCAGGTTGGATTCGAACCCGGGCCGCTGCAAAAGTCTTAGCCACATGGAACAAACTCTTACTGGGTGAGCTAGAGGCCGCCCCCAATATCATAATTTCTAATCAAATGTATTCATGAAATGGTGTCATAAACTACATGCGTTCATCTGTTGCCCTATATAACATTGTATAACGTATTATTGAGAGAGGACCGACAGCCCGAAAATAAAAAAGAAACCCTTCGACGACGACGCAGCCTGGGTCATCCGAGCCTCTCCCCATCTGCCTCAACTTAGGACAATTTCTCTAATTGTGCGAAATTGAGCTGCTGTCAGTGATTAAAGTTATTCAGAGGAGGAACGAATCTCTATGCCCACGTCAATTATTAGCTCATTGATTACACTAATGCAGGAAATTGCCCTATGGAATCCAACGTTAGCTTAGACACCTGGCTCACACAGTAGAGCACAGGAGCCGGAGCCCAGAGCAGGAGACTGCACTCATCTGTGAAATGAGATGTGACGGTAACAGCGTGCAGTGCTCAGTCACTCAGCTCTACACGGGGAAATGTGATACTGCTGTGAGACGACCAGAAACTCGGTTCACTCGGCCCGTCAATGTGGAACTGTTGAGAGATAACTATCTGTACGTCTGAAGACCAAAGGCAATGTGAATGTGCAAGCCCAGTCTCAGGGCAGTTTGTGAAATGGTCACGTTATTTCACCTATTGATTTGTGTTTTGCGTTAGGCCTGCTTTGTAGCATCATCCAAATGTTGTTAAAAACCTGCCATTTTCTGTGTGTAGCTTGCTAGCTCAAAGTTTGTTGTAGTTTCCCGAAGAAATGGAGATTCCACTTCCCTGTGACTAACCCTGCACGTACCAGCATGCTCTCCTCATACTGGCAATTCTGGCAATTCACTGGTACGACTGACTCACGATGACAATGGCAATAAATAAAACTATCCCCAAAGCTCTCACAATGAACAAATAGCGTAGAATATGGAGAAACAATAGAATTATCGGGCCAAAATGGCAGAAAATAAGGCAGGTGAAAATGGAAATTTAATATTGAAGTGAAGCCCAGTGTTGCCAACTCTTTTCCAATGAATGTCGCTAGCGCCGGCTCCAAAAGTCGCTAAAAGTCACTAGAGGACGTCATACGCTCATTTGCATATTTGTGAGGTCATTACGCAATCATTCGTATAAAGCTTAGTGGTTGTGTCAGCAAGGTAGATGGAAAGAAATACAAATGTTTAGCCAAACAATCACAAATTCAATACAGGAATTTATTTTACCGTGTAATTATTAGTTAGGTAGCAGATCTTTGAAGTAAAAAAAAAAAGATAGAGACAGCAGAGAGGGGGAGGGGTTTCTCCTCTGCTCCTCAGTCACAGAACAGCAGACTGTTTTGGCGGCCACGGGAGAGAAATACCTGGCGTGCTCGCTGGACAATACTGGTGACTTTTCTACAGAAAGTCGCCAGATTTGTCGCTAGTCGCTTTTTTGAAATAAAGTCCCTAAGGGGGTCTGAAAAGTCGCTAAGGGGGTCTGAAAAGTTACTAAGGGGGTCTGAAAAGTTGCTAAGGGGTTCTGAAAAGTTACTAAGGGGGTCTGAAAAGTTGCTAAGGGGGTCTGAAAAGTTGCTAAGGGGTTCTGAAAAGTCGCTAAGGGGGTCTGAAAAGTTGCTAAGGGGTTCTGAAAAGTCGCTAAGGGCGTCTGAAAAGTCGCAAAATCTAGCGACAAAGTCGCTAAGGGCGTCTGAAAAGTCGCAAAATCTAGCGACAAAGTCGCTAAGGGGGTCTGAAAAGTCGCTAAATCTAAGTCGCTAAGTTGGCAACACTGGTGAAGCCACCTTAAAATGTGGCTTTTGTGCTACCTGTAATGTTTACGGACCGATGTCAGTGCTAGGTGTGACTCGACTCGTTGCTGCTGATGCCTGATGAACTCCCGTACGTGATCGCCGCCCTCCACACCTCCCGTGCATGCCGAACTGCCGCCCGTACACCGGAGAATACCGTAGAGACAGCCCAGTCTCACGGCAGTTCGTGAAATGGTCACGTTATTGAATCTATTGATTCGTGTACAGGAACACGTTAATGCCGTTATTTTCGTGTGGTGAGCACGAATATTTTAAAGTAATGTATTACAACGGGAAGCATATTTCGTGATAACAGAACGATTACGGTAGTTCTCTCTGAATTCCTGCAGGGGGAGACTCCTTAAACCTGCATTCTGTCTGAATTCCTGCAGGGGGAGACTCCTTAAACTTGCATTCTGTCTGAATTCCTGCAGGGGGAGACTCGTTAAACCTGCATTCTGTCTGAATTCCTGCATGGGGAGACTCCTTAAACCTGCATTCTGTCTGAATTCCAGCAGGGGGAGACTCCTTAAACCTGCATTCTGTCTGAATTCCAGCAGGGGGAGACTCCTTAAACCTGCATTCTGTCTGAATTCCTGCAGGGGAGACTCGTTAAACCTGCATTCTGTCTGAATTCCTGCAGGGGGAGACTCCTTAAACTTGCATTCTATCTGAATTCCTGCAGGGGGAGACTCCTTAAACCTGCATTCTGTCTGAATTCCTGCAGGGGAGACTCCTTAAACCTGCATTCTGTCTGAATTCCTGCAGGGGGAGACTCCTTAAACTTGCATTCTATCTGAATTCCGTAGTACGGAGTAGTATTGATAAGGCGAAAATCTGTGCAGGGAGGTTGTTTGGGGGGGGGTGGACGGGTCAAACAACGGAGACCGGGGATCGCGTCCCGTGTGTTGCGGTTCCTTTCCACGTTATTCTCTTCCTAACCACAACCGTCCTGTTGTTTTCCGCATCTCCTGCGTGTGACGGTTCCTTTCCCTGTTCTTCTTCAGTGTTGCCAACTTAGCGACTTTGTCGCTAGATTTAGCGACTTTTCAGACCCCCTTAGTGACTTTTTTTCAGAAAAGCGACTAGCGAAAAATCAGGCGACTTTCTGTAGAAAAGTCACCAGTACTCTCTGCTGTCTCTATCTTTTTTTTTTACTTCAAAGACAGGCTACCTAACTAATAATTATACGGTAAAATAAATTCCAGTATTGAATTTGTAATTATTTGGCTAAACATTTGTATTTCTTTCCATCTACCTTGCTGACACAACCACTAAGCTTTATACACAAATATGCAAATGAGTGTATGACGTCATCTAGCTACTTTTAGCGACTTTTGGAGCTGGCGCTAGCGACATTCATTGGAAAAGAGTTGGCGACACTGTTCTTCTTTTCCTAACCACAACTGTCCCGTTGTTGTGGCCGGCGTGTGGCGTTTCCCCAGAGCAGCCCAGTGTCATGGCAGTTTGTGAAATGGTCACGTTCGAAAATCGTGACCTGTACACGTATATCAATAAATCAAAATAATGCGACCATTTCAGAAACTGGCGTGAGACCGGGTTGGTAGAGACCACTCGGGGTCTTTTTGACCTCCGAGCAGCAGCTGAATCTGATCCATGTGTTCTGACATATGGTGAACAATGAATAACCTGTTGCTCAAGAGCAGCCTTCTGTCCAAAAAACAGTAGTAAAGGGTGTGACAGACATTCCTCAAAAATATTTGCTGGACTGGACTGGACAGCCAAAAATATTTCCATGTTTCTCTTTTCCCAGCAGAAAAAGAAGCAACGGAGGTTTTTCTACATATAAAGAGAGGAAAATATGAATCATGTGTTAGACCTTTGAGTCCTCCACAGCTTTCCCCATGTCAAAATAATATAACATTTACAAGACTTAAAAAAGTGTTATGGCCCGTATCACATTGTATGGAAGAGCATGATAAAATATGACGGGGGCCAGGGAGATCATCAACTGTTCAGCTATACAGTATTGTGTGTGTGTGTGTGTGTGTGTGTGTGTGTGTGTGTGTGGTGATGGACAAAGAGAGGCGAAGAGGAATTGTCCATGAAATAGAAGCAACATGGTCAATCAGTACAACGTTGTTCATATTACACAGGGTACACATGTTCCTCACATATTTTTTCCTCACATTTTTATTTTTGTTCCTTGCGTTTTTTTGTCCTTAGTTTTTTTTTCTCACATTTTTTCCTCACATTTACTTTTCTTCACATATTTTGTGTCCTTACATTTTATTTATTCACATTTTTTTTCCTCACATTTATTTTTTTTCCTCAGGTGTTTCCATAGACAGTATATAAAATGGACCCAGTGACTCCGCTGTTTTTGACGGAGACCAGCGAGGTCTCTTCCCCGGTGATGGCTGAGCGTTACTGCGCAGCCTCAAACTGAGCTTGATGACGTAGATGTGACGTGAGCAACGTGTCTGAACGTTGTAAGTCTTCTGGTAGCTGTGCCAAGAGAAATCTCAATCATTCCCAATCTATCAGAGACGGAGAGCGTAGGTATATGTAAGGAGATAACATAGGCACAGGCTAATTATTGATCACTAAAATGCTAGTTAACATTAGTAATTAAACTAAACAGCTGATGTAAGTCCAAACTGCCTGTGAGCTTCTCCTGTACTGTACGGTAATTCCTCTACTATGAGACAGTAAGTCTCGTGGTTATGACCCAACCGTTAGCCTATTTTTATAAAAACGTCTGCTACGGAACCATAACGTGAGGTACAAGGTAACGGAGCCTTTTATACATCGTCGTGTTTCTTTAGAAATAAACAACGGACAAATAAAGTCTTTAAACGCTTCAGATGTAAAGTTATTGGCTGTCAAAGTGACGCCAAAATGAATGGAAGTCAATGGGATGCTAACGGCGGGTGATGGCTTGGTAGGGTTAAAATGGTGCCATAGTGGCTTCGCTCTGCGGAGGCAGGCTGACCCCCCCTTGGTTTACTTCACACAAGAGCAGCCCTTGGAATTTACAGAGAAGCCAGACCCACGTGATGCGTTCATCCAATCAGCTGCCGGTTTTCATTTTTGGGCGACAATACAGATTAGCGCCGCCTGCTGTTATGGAGACGTATTACGTCTTGTCTCTCTGGTGTGTTCTGAGGCGTGTTTTGGACCAACTCGGGGAGACTGATCAGTCCGACTGGCTTTTCTGCCGACGGTCGGCCGTCTGGTCCGGGTGTCCGAACCATTACAGGCTTTCAGCCGATCTTTGATGTCAACTGGTTTTAAATGTTTAAAAGATAATGACTGAATGTTGAGCAGTTTGCTGCGACTGCAGGAAACGTTTGAGTTGTATAGTCGACTGTAGCAGACTGAAAAAAGGACAGAGCTAGAGAATCTCAGAGTAGCAGCAGGTGCAATCTTTCATCTATTAATATAGGCTGCATGTGTCCAACTCGAGGGCCGCGGGCCAAATCCAGCCCCTCGCAGACTTTAATCCGGCCCACTTATCAATTTAGGATCCTGACCTTTTTCGGACCAAACTGTAATTGAGAAGACTTTGTAAGACAAAAAGTCAATAATACAGTCAAAGATATTTGACTTTTCTCCTAAATAAAAGCATGTCAATAAACTCAACATGTCTGGCCCTTGATGTGGTTCCTATTTTCCAGTGTGGCCCTCTGGGAAATTGAGTTTGATTCTTTTAAAGAATGTGTTTTGAATTGATCAGTGACTCCAATATTTAGGTGTAACACTTCAGATTCATTCAGCGTCCTGGCTACAGTATTTGAATTCGAGAATGTTTCTCAGTGCTTATTCTTCTGGCCACAACTTGCACTGGACTTCCAGGAACATTAACAGTATTTGAATTCGAGAATGTTTCTCAGTGCTTATTCTTCTGGCCACAACTTGCACTGGACTTCCAGGAACATTAACAACGATAATAATTTCAAAGGAACATTAAATATTATATTATGTGTGAAGTGCAATTCACTTGTAATGCCAGCGCAATAAGTAGCAGCTTACATAAACAGTGTAATACTAGTAAGGATCTTAAGTGATGACAGATGGCTCAGAGTATGCACAGAGACATGCTGAACACATTCCAGAGGACCAACGCATCCCTGCATCAGACTAATGGGTCCAGAAGAGCCTCCACCCTCACTCCATCCCCCACATTTCAGTCCTCTCTCACTGTTAACACTGCTTTCTGCTGCGTCACAAACCAGGCTGTTCTCATGAACTATCTGAACGTACAGCTACGAAATAGTCTGACTATCACCAGACCAAGCTCCATCTGTTAAGACTAGGGTTGGGTACCGAAACTCGGTGCCAGTAGGTCCCTGGTTCCGACGTAAACGGTAGTAACGAGACCGAATAAGAACGAAAATGTCGGTGCCTGACTTCCCACTACACTCGACAGCAGGTAACGTTAGCCTAGCTTTAGCTAGCAGCGTGATTAAACACGGTTACCATGCCGACAGGTGACGTTAAACAGTGTAAAGTGTGACTGTATATCAACAGTCTGCTCTGCAGCGCAGCAGCTGCCGACGTCGGTAACCAATAGCCTCGCGGTGCATTCACTGACACTGGTAACCTACAGCCTCGCGGTGCATTCACTGAAACTGGTAACCTACAGCCTCGCGGTGCATTCACTGAAACTGGTAACCTACAGCCTCGCGGTGCATTCACATGAAACTGGTAACCTACAGCCTCGCGGTGCATTCAAAGTTATTGTAAAATACCCTTTTCCCATCTGGTGGTTGTTTTTGTCGTTTAACAGCAATTTACTGGTGAAATAAGTTATTGTGTATTATAAGTTATAGTTATTACATTACTATTACATCATTTAATTTTGACCATATGGCCTTAGTAATAAACAATGTGTTCTTAGATGTCACCGACTGTTGTTTAGTAGGCCTATCCTTCTCGTTTCTTCTCTTTTTTAAACTTTCTTAAAAAGTACCGGTTCAGGCACCGTTTAGGCACCGGCACCGTTTTTAAAGTACAGATTTAGCACCGGTATCGGAAAAAAAACCAAACGATGCCCAACCCTAGTTAAGACTGAACATTAGTCTGGGGAGTCTGCTCTGGATTTTCTCTGATGGAGCTTGGTCTGGTTATCACCACAATGCTTTCCTAGCTTTCTGCTTCTTCTTTGCCGGCTCAGCCGTGACGATAGTGTGAAAAACTCCATCTCTACCTCGTTAGCCGGTTCCTGAACGGCCGTATGTGTGCAGCGCCGTGAAGCGATTCGTTAACGCGGCGAGACCTGATATCACGCCATACTTCCTGACGCTGAGGCCGCCGGCTCACCGGCCAAAAGTTGCGAGGGTGGTTTTTCATCTCCCAGCCGCTAGGGGGGAGACGACCACCATTCAACCAGAAACAAGTCGTATAACCATCACAATGACTCGGAAGCTGTTTAGTTAAGGTACATTAAGATAAAAAAAACTGCATAGTTCCTCTTTAACTGTCATGTGACAGGTTTTTAGGTGACAGGCCTGCGGTCGCCGTAATTTCATAGTATATCATACACATTTTTGTGCATAAGTTTTTGCACAATATCAAACCCTTTCATGAGAATGCCTTGCCTAAACACAAAGTGAAATAGTGAAGGGCTGCATGCACTTCTATTAAACAACCGTAGGCATGTCATCAGTTCCTGCAGGTCTCCTACATGTCAGTGGTTTCAGAAACTTAGAGTTTAGTCGATTTCATTATTGACATCCATGTATATATCAACAGAGAGAACCAAAAAGACAGAGAAAGTTCACGTCATTATAGCACATGCAGTTCACAGGAGTGGTTCTGGTCCATTTAAATCACAAGGGACACACTGGGGCCAGTTGCTCATTTACAGGGGTCACATAAAGTAGCCCTTAAACTGTCTGAGCCATGTTACTTTAAGCTTTTTCATGTTTTAAGATGTCAGATGAATGGTCTATTTCTGGAGCATTTTATGTAGGTAAAGCTCACAAAGGTCATTCCGAATCAACATCAAAAACATCAAAAAGCATATTTGTGGTGAGCTTGCCAATAGCTGTCAAATATGTTGCTCTGATCCAGTGTTTGATACAGATTCTTGAGTCAAAACTGCAAACTGTACTACAGGCAGAAAATCCTTGATTATGCGGCACGTTTTCTTAAAAAATGTGATGGAATATGCGGGATATTTATGCAATTTTATGCGATGAAATTGCGGGAACTTGCAAAAACTGCTGTTTGATGAAAAAGAGGAAACAAAGTGATTCCCCCCCAACACCGTGTTCTCACTAGGCGAAATGACGTCACTTCATAACGTTCCCATGGCAACAGGGGAAAATGGCTGCTTTCGTGTGAAGTAAACAACATTTTTCATCTTCCTGCTGAGATATATGTGATTTTTTTTGCAACGAAAATGCGGGGATTATGACATCATGCAAGCCCCGCATATTTTGCACGGAAATCGGCAATTTATGCGGCGAAAGTGCGGCGTGTTTGAAAAAATGCGCCCCCCCGCATAAATATGCGGACTTTGGCTAATTATGCGTTTAATTATGTGACCGGATAATCAGGTTTTTCTGGAGGGACTGTACGGGGAACCTAACATTGTTTGGAAGCAACAAAAATCTCTTCTCCACCAGCAGCAGTAAAGCAGGGCTGAAGCTGGAGTGTGTGTGTGTGTGTGTGTGTGTGTGTGTGTGTGTGTGTGCACACTAACGCACCTGCACATAGCCCTAAATTTGTCCAAATGAAAAGCAGCTCCAACCACAAATAGTTCCACTGTGAGTCAACAGTGTGTTGAACAGCCACCCTCTGTGGTTTGATATGGTCATAAAATTACACATTCCTTTATAGTCCGCTGGCTCTGACCCAGAGGCAAGTGGTAAAATACATCAAGTATATATCACGAGGTGAAGAGCATTACATGCACTCAGGGAGGAAAACAAACAAAATGATCAGTAGGAAGGAGAGAGAGATGGAGACAGAGACAGAAAGAGAAAGAGAGAGAGAGACAGAGACAGAAAAAGAGAGAAAGAGAGAGAGAGAGACAGAAAAAGAGAGAGAGAGAGAGACAGAGAGAGACAGAGATGGAGACAGATGGAGAGAGAGAGAGAGAGACAGAAAGAGAGAGAGAGACAGAGAGAGAGAGACAGAGAGAGAGAGAGAGAGAGAGACAGAAAAAGAGAGAGAGAGAGAGACAGAGAGAGTCAGAGATGGAGACAGATGGAGAGAGAGAGAGAGAGAAAGAGAGAGAGAGAGAGAGAGAGAGAGAGCTCTGGCGTCACTGTGTTCTCTGTTTGGCTCTAATCACGTCCTGCTGTTAGAGCTCAAACTAACTAGGACCCAACAACAAATAAGAATTAAGTGAGATAAAAAGGTAATTAATGCCCGTGGCTACGTTGAGTCATTGCCACAGCAAAGACTTTTATGACACGGAGAAGAAAAAGCCTAACGTGAATCCAGCCCCGTTTCCAACAGGATTAACAATACAGGAGGCAGTGGGCACTGAAATATTCACTGTACTCCTCGCTAATTTAACTCGCATGTGTCCAACTCGAGGCCCGCGGGCCAAATCCGGCCCCTCGCAGACTTTGATCCGTCCCGCTTATCAATTTAGGATCCCAATAAATTTTTGGCCCACCTAGTTTTTTGTCGCTTTTTCAACATTTTGAAGAAAATTTTTTGTAACTTTTGTTCACGTTTTCGACGTGTTTGCCACATTTTTTCTGACGTTTTTGCCGCTTTGTTCGACCTTTTTCAGAAAAAAAAGATGGCTAAGGAACTTCTTTGCTGACTTTTTTTTAGGAATTTATGTCGACCAAACTGTAATTGAGAAGACTTTATAATACAAAAAGTCAATAATAAATATACTTGAGTTTTCTCCTAAATAAAAGCATGTCTTAAAGCATGTCAATAATCTCGACATGGTCACACGGAATTTGTGAAAATTCCGGAATGTGCGAACATTCCGGAATGTGCGAACATTCCGGAATGTGCGAACATTCCGGAATGTGCGAACATTCCGTGTGGCCACGGAAAACAATGCCAATGTAAAGTCAATGAGAAGATGACGTAGCATTACAAGCGAATAAGGTGGCGAGTTGTATGAAAGCCCAACATTCTGCATTGGGATGTTGGTCGGGGGGGGCGGGTGGGTGAAACACAGGACTTTCACCCAGGAGACCGGGGATCGTGTCCCGCATGTCACATTTACTAAAATCGCATTCTTCTTTTCGTAAACCCAACCGTCCCGTTCTTCTCGCGTGTCACGGAACCGTAAGCCCACCCACGACCTTTTCCTTAAGTTAAGGGGCCGGGTTTATTTAACGGAAATTCTGTGAGATCAGGTTGATCTGGCCCTTGACGGATTAGGGTGGCACGTAAATCATGGTTGCAGCTGTCGCCACATCCTGCCACGTCCTGCTACGTCCTGCCACGTCCTGCTACATCCTGCCACGTCCTGCTACATCCTGCCACGTCCTGCTACATCCTGCCACGTCCTGCTACATCCTGCCACGTCCTGCTACGTCCTGCCACGTCCTGCTACGTCCTGCTACGTCCTGCCACGTCCTGCTACGTCCTGCCACATCCTGCCACGTCCTGCTACGTCCTGCTACGTCCTGCCACGTCCTGCTACGTCCTGCCACGTCCTGCTACATCCTGCCACGTCCTGCTACGTCCTGCCACATCCTGCCACGTCCTGCTACGTCCTGCTGTGCTCTACTGTGTCCTGCAGTGCCCTGCAACGCCATGAACTACTACGACTACTATTTCTAGTCATAGTTCCATTATCTTTACTGTGACTGTTATTGCCGCTGTTCATCACCCCCCCAACCAGCTCCGTCAGACACCGCCTAACAACAGTCTGGGTCTGTCCCACGTTTCTCCCTAAAAGGAAGTTTTTCCTCACCACTGTCGCACTAAATGCTCTTGAGGGAATTACTAGAATTGTTGGGTCTTTGTAAATTATAGAGTGTGGTCTAGACCTACTCTATCTGTAAAGTGTCTCGAGATAACTCTTGTTATGATTTGATACTATAACTAAAATTGAATTTAATTGAATTGACGTGATTCTTATTTTCCACTGTGGCTCTTAGTGACGCCCCTGATTTAACTCATCACTGCGGACGGCATTTTAACCATCGGGAAATTACACGATAAGGTCTATAATAGAAATGGACATTCCACGGGACAAAGCCAAAAGCCTCCCCAAGGAGGCATGTGAGAGTTAGAGAGGGGGGGGGGGGGGGGGGGTGGGAAAAGACCTCATGCTGTAGTGGAACATTATACTCCTTTTCAAAGTCATAATTCTGTCAAATCTTAAAACACAGACATGAAACACATATTGATATCATTCACTGTGACTTCCTGAGGATGTCATTATCTCTATATTCATCGCATAACTCCACTTAGAAATCATGGAAGAAAGACGCTGCAGAACTTGCCTGACAATTATCATGTCTTAACCCTTGTGTGCCGTTCGGGTCTGTGGGACCCGTTTTCAATGTTTGCTAAAAGAAGAATTATGCAATTTATTATTTCTTCTAACTCAAACTCATTTTCTGCAAAGAACATACTAAATAACTTATTTTCAATGACTGCACACGGTACACACCCCTCCTACACATAACTATTACATATGAGGTGTTCGGGTCCACTGGACCTGCGTGTATTTAAATGTAGGTGCTATTAAACTGTTGTCTTTCTGCACCTGCTGTTCCCACACAAAGTTACAAAATTGTTACATTTCAAGCACTTTCACCTGTTCTGATTAAAGCCCAATTTATACTTGTGCGTAGAATCGATGGCGTGTGGTCAAGCGTAGACGCAGACCCCTCTGCGTCTACGCTTGACCACACGCCGTAGCCTAACGCGCACCTCTCGAAACATGTAACTAGGCTACTCGTCGCAGCGACGCACGTCGCTCGGCCGAGGCTCGACTCGACTCATTTCCTGGTTCTCCTTCTCCATCAACAACATGAAATCAAGGAGAGGGTTAACTTCTCCTGCTCCAGGTTTCCCACCGTGGTCAGAAAGAACAGAGGAGACACTTTGTTTCTCTCACTACGACTCTAGAGTCACTACTCGCTCCGGAGCTAATCGCCGTCACTCTCTCACTTCCTCCTCGCTCTAAAACACCCCCCCCCCCCCCATACACACACACACACACACACACCGGCTCCACGCACACACCAGCGCACAAGTATAAAACATCAGGCGTAGGCCACGGCGTAGGCCACGGCGTAGGCCACGGCGTAGGCCACGGCGTAGGCTACGGCGAAAGTTCTGGGTGGAGCCTCCGCAGAACTGTAAAAACCCCTTAAGCCTCATGTAGTCCTCAGGTCAAATTTGACCAGTTTTTCAAAGTTTTTTTTATATCAGAAATAAGGGACGTTCAAATAAGTGCTGAAAATGTAAACAAAGTGACAAAAATGTAAAAAAAAAGTGACAGAACGTTGGGGAAAAGGCGGCAAAAACAACCATAAAAACTTCAAAAACACTGGAAGAAAATGTCAAAAAAGTTTGATAAAGCACCAAAAACTTCAAAATAGTGACAAAAACGTTGAAAAATAAGCGACAACTCGTCAGACGAAGCAACAAAAACAACAGAAAAAGTGATAAAAACCCACAAAAATTGGGGTGTTTTTTTATAGTCAACAACATAAGAAATAAGCACCAATAATGATCAAAAACCTTGTTATATATTTTTTTTTACCTTTTCTATGATTGAATGTCCTTGTTTTCTCACAAAAAAAGTCAAATATCTTTGACTGTATTATTGACTTTTTGTCTTATAAAGTCTTCTCAGTTACAGTTTGGTCAACATGAATTCCTAAAAAAAATCAACAAAGAAGTTCCTTAGCCATCATGAAAAAAAAATTAAATAACGGCGAAGAGTTTGAACAAAAGTGCCAAAAACATTGAAAGAAGCGTCAAAAATGTCACAAACGAATGTGGCAAACACGTCGAAACCGTGGGCAAAACCATAATAACCATGGGGGGGGGGGGGCCGGTGGGTCACGGCCTCACCAGAGGGCGCTGTTGTACAGAAGAAGTTACAGGCTTGTAATGTGTTTAGCTTAACCCTTGTGTTGTCTTCCTGTTGACCATGCAACGTTGTGTTTTTCTGGGTCGAAATTTCAACATTTTGTTGTTATTTTTCTACACTCTTCTGTTGATTTTATTCCAAAAAAATATCACACTTTTTTCCCAATTTTTTGTCAATTTTTTAACAAGTTTTTCGTCGCTTTTTCCAATGTTTTTTTTTCACTCTTTTCCAATTTGTTTGTCACTTTTTTTAACAAGTTTTTGTCACCTTTGGCGATGTTTTTGATGTTTTTTTTGTCAATTTTTTCCAACGTAAAAATAAGTGAATGTTTTTGTCGATTTATTTCCAGTGTTTTTGTAGCTTTTTTTTCCAACATTTGTCACTTTTTTCAACGTTCTTTTGTCATAGTTCTGATATAGAAAGTTTTTGTAAATGGGTCAAGTTTGACCAAAGGACAACAGGGGGGTTAAGTCCAACAATTTCAAAAAGGCAATCATATTCTAAATGCAATTCCTTCTGTAGAAATATAATGTGTTTTTCTGGAGGGACTGTCAATGGCAAAACACTGCTACAACACACACTAGTTCACCATCCTCCAGAAGAACTACTTCCTGTCCCTGTTCTGCAGGTATTCCACACTAAGGTGGAAGTGTTCCCTGTTTAGAAGAAGTCTCCCTGCTGATCCTGCCTTGAAGTTAGAGAAACAAACAGCTAGCTGATGTGATCTTACCGAGCTACTGAGCATGTGGGACTCACTACAAAGATGGTATAGAGGTGAGATGTCTCACTCTGTAGCTAAAACAGAGAGCTCAACACACAGGGGGAAAAGAGGAGCTGCAGCAATGTGCAGTACAACAAAAATATGGTGTTTTCTGAGAATTAAATCATGTAAACATATTCTGGTACAACCTCAAAATACAATTATGGACCTGAAAATGAGTAGAATATGGGATCTTTAATATGGCTCGGGAAAGGGAGGTTTGGGCTCCACTGCTGGACCCGACCCCGGGTAATTGGATGACGATGGATGGACAAACTAGTACCATTTTCAAAAAGAGCCTATAACTGAGGGTCTGATGTATTTTGGATGTGCTGGCAGCCGCTTCCTCTTGGCTGCTGAGTGTTTGGATTACATCTGAAATGATGTAAACAGCTGCTACAGTGTGTGTAAGTGATCTGTAAACATCGTTTCAGACGAGGGTCGCTGAGCCTTCACGTGCTGCTCTGTGTGTGTGTGTGTGTGTGTGTGTGTGTGTGTGTGTGTGTGTGTGCGTGTACAGAGACGTCTCCCACAGAGCCATTCTTTACAGTGTGTATTCCTCGACTGTTTCACAAAATGTAAATTACGTCCGTGTTTTATTGCTCATAGATGGGCTTCTGCGGCACCGTCTCGGATGGATCGCTATGGTTGCACGTATAAACTGTTATGCAATATGTAAACATCTCCTGCCAAATTTCTCACGACGTACGACGAGCAGGGCACACTGAGCCAGGATAATCCACTTCATGTCATTTTCAGTCACGTGATGCTGAGTCAGTGTGTCTCACACTCACAACATAACATAACATAACATAACATAACACAACATAACATAACATAACATAACACAACATAACATAACATAACATAACACAACATAACATAACATAACATAACATAACATAACATAACATAACACGCGGCTATGGCTTGAAAAAGTCTATATAACTCACTTCAAGATGTGGAATATTTGACATGTTGATGAAAATGCTGCAGAACTTATGAACACGATGCTTTGACGACCCGTGTCATAACTCTGCACCTTGATCTTCAGTCAGGAGTTGATCTGATAAAGAAAGAGAAAGTTGTCCAGCAGATGGCAGCCGGTCGCTGCAGAACACCACCAGAGAATGATGCCACGGTGTACTTTATAGGGTACTATACATGTACTATATAGTGCACTGTGTACTTTACGGTGTACTTTATAGTGTACTTCATAGTGGGTCCAAATCCCCTAAGGCAGGGATCTTCAACAGGGGGTCCGGGACCCCTAGGGGGTCCTCAGAGTCAATGCAGGGGGGCCTTCAAATCATTACGTTTTTTCAAAAATTTCAAAAGTCCTAAAATGAATCCAAAATATTATTAGCAGATATAAATCTCCACTTACGATAGGCTTACCTATAGGTAAGGTAGTCACTAGCCACCCACAGATACATATAGAATCATGCTAATTATTATAATTATTAAGGTATTTTAATAGTTTAGTATTTTATGCAACAAGAAAAAAAGATGTATAAAGGCTTCAGGCCGCCCTGCACGTAGTTGTAGTCCTAGTTTATTATGCAACTTCATGTTATACAATATATGTAGTAGGGGGTCCCTGCTCAGGCTCTCTTTCAGCTAAAGGGTCCTTGGCCGCCCTAAAGGATTATTAAAGAGACAACAAAATATACACCAATCAATCATTTAGACTTCATTTGTATATCACTTTTTTATGAGTATAAAATGTAACAACGTGATTCTCAGAAACCACAGAAAGTGATAAGTAAAACTAGTAAAACTCTCAGTGATAACTGCATTTACTAAAAGTAAAGACAGGAGCTGAGGTGTGGCCGGTTAGCTCGGTCGGTAGAGCGGGCGCACATATGCGAAGGTCCGCCTCTCTGAAGATTACAGACGCTGCAGGACAAGTTGGATTCCTGTTTGGCGAGACAACGCCGTCGCCATCCCAGGGCTTGAACTTTGTGCAGCCGTTCTAGCCATGGATTGGCGGAGGCTGTATCTGCGGAGCTGGATATACAGTTTGATGGCATCAGTTTTTTCACAGATAGAAAAGTGCTACTGGGCTACATATGCAGTCCGACCTGTGACGGTTTACCTGCATCTCTTCCCCCCCCCCCTCTCTCTCTCTCTCTCTCTCTCTCTCTCTCTCTCTCTCATATATATCAGCTTTCCTATCAAAAAAAGGCAGAAATGCCCAAAAAATAACAACAGGAGCCGAGGAAACGCTGTCACACATCCCATCATTTCACAGCGAGGAAACGCCAGAGGCAGGATTAGATTTCTGTAAATTGAGTTCAGTTTTTCTGACTTTCCTCCTCCTTTTTACCAATGAGCAGCTCATAATTCTCCTCCACAAACACGTAGCCACGACTTCATGGTCAGATACATTCTGACATGCAGTGACTACTAGGGAAGTAAATTAAGTTCCTTTCATTGGATCAATACACGGCAAATTATGGTTATACATTTATATGTTTTTGTACACAACTTCAGTTCGAGTGAGTTTAGTTCTACTGAGATTAAATGTGACTTTCAGACTCTTTCACATCTTAAAATAAATAAAAAAAGTTATCGAGGCTTTAAAGTATTAAATATATTTATTGCTCACGGTATGCACCTGATACACGGCAAATTCCTCGCAAGTGCAAACTTGTTTGGCAATAAATCTGATCCTGATCTTGAATCAATATCAATCCTTCTTAGAATAATAATAATAAGAAGAATACATACATACTTTATTACATGTTTAACTGATGGTATCACACACACACACACACACACACACACATATATATATATATATATATATATATATATATATATATATATATATATATATATATATATATATATATATATACAGTATATGGCAAAATAAAATGAAATAAAAATGTTATATTTGCACCTTGGGGATCATTAAGTCTTCCCCTGATTGGCTGGGCAGACAGTCCTTCCTTATATTACATATCACAGCTGCAGGGTCACCACAGTTATGCACAGACATGATTATGCGTGAAATTGAACAGCCTGATTCCATTTAATCACTTTAAACGTCTTCTTTATGAGTCCATGTACTCTGAATGCACACGTGCACTGTGAGTTGTTTGACGTTCTGTAATCTGTAATCGTTTTATGTGCGTATACTGTGTATCGCAACTGAATATTACGTATGAATTACTATGTTCGGTCATTTTTATATGGGATTGGGTAATCGGGGCGTCATTGGAAAGGAGAGCTTGCTTTCAATTGGCCCTCCCTGAATAAATAAAGGTGTTATGATATCACACACTTAAAATGAAAATCAGCAGTCTATAAACTCACCCACAGCAGCAGGAAAGGCAACATGCAGGACCAATGACAAGCTATTATCTCTCGGTGGATTATTGAATATCAAACATGCAATAAGTTAACAAGCTCTGTTGCACACGCACACACACACACGCACACACACACGCACACACACACACACACACACACTCAGAACTCTGCACAATGACGATAAAGTTGACTCTAATCTAATGTCAGCGCTGGCCTGTGTGCCTTTTAATAGGATGTTAGACAAAGACATCTTTCTATTGTTAAAACTAAAATGAATAGCCTAATGCTCTGCTGCAGGGATCTTCAACAGGGGGTCCGGGACACCCTAGGGGGTCCTCAGAGTCACTGCTGGGGGGCCTCCAAATTATTATTCATTTTTTAAAGTAAAAAAAAAAAAAAAATGAAAATGTCTTAGCATGAATTTAACATATTATTAGCAAATATAAATCCCCACTGCTGATAGGCTGACTGGCCTACAGGTGAGGTAGTCACACATACACACGGTTCATCCTGTAGCCATGTCTAACATTAAATAATGATTTATAAAATCGCGACGACAACTATTATTTTAATAGCTTAATATTCTGTGCACTATAAAGATATGTGGAGGCTTTAGGCCTGTGTTGCCCTAAACGTTATGGTATATATATATATATATATATATATATATATATATATATATATATATATATATATATATAGACCCAGTTTAATAT
>CM042444.1:1065827-1150827 GCA_023631565.1 Gymnocephalus cernua | reverse complement strand
GCAGATTTATAAAGTCCATGGATTTAAAATTAGTCTAGAAAGACTCATGATCCGACCTTTGTTTGCAGTTTGAGGTGTCCTGGCAGCAGTTGTACAGGCTTCTCTTTTACACGGTGGCTTGTGGGGAAAATCCTGTCTGGGGGGGATTTTCTGGTGCAGTACCGTGAGTGGCCACTGTGGGGGGAGGGGGGGGGGGGGGGGGGGGCGCTGTTCCTGGGGGGCTGGTAGAAACTTGTCTCTGATTTTCATCATGACATTAAAATATTTGACCTTTGTATGAGTCATTTAAGCTGCAAACAACAACCACGAAATTCGGCATTCTACCCAAAGAGAACCACCAGCCCTTAATATATATATATATATATATATATATATATATATATATATATATATATATATATACACACACACACACACTGTATATAATGAATGCCATCAATGATTACGTTCTGATGCATTGTACAAGAAATATACGGTGAGATAAAATATGGATTTCAATCTAATGTCCATGTTTAGTGCAGAACTGGACTCAGGATGTGGTTAGCTTAGCTTAGCATAAGGAGTGGTTAGCTTAGTTTAGCATAGTTTAGCATAAGGAGTGGTTAGCTTATCTTAGCAGAAGGAGTGGTTATCTTAACTTAGCAGAAGGAGTGGTTAGCTTAATTTAGCAGAAGGAGTGGTTAGCTTAGCTTAGCATAAGGAGTGGTTAGCTTAGCAGAAGGAGTGGTTAGCTTAATTTAGCAGAAGGAGTGGTTAGCTTAATTTAGCAGAAGGAGTGGTTAGCTTAATTTAGCAGAAGGAGTGGTTAGCTTAGCTTAGCAGAAGGAGTGGTTAGCTTACCATAAGGAGTGGTTAGCTTAGCTTAGCATAAGGAGAGGTTAGTTTAGCTTAGCATAAGGAGTGAAAGCAGGGACACACCGCTTGGCTCTGTCCAAAGGTCAACAACACAACACCTGTAAATCTTAATAAGTACTTGTTTTATTTTGTATATTTGTAGTATATACTGTAGATTTTACATTGTTTGGCGTTCCGTGGACAGCAAAGGAAGAACGTCCTTGTATAGGGAAACATGTTTCCTTACTGTGAATATGACTATTTGTTTAATAACAGTCCAATCTTCATGCCACCTTGACTCCAGCTCCATATACTCACCACACAGACGTGAGATTGAAATCCATTCTCAGAAAGAAAGCGAACATGCATGTTGTCCCAACTCTTCCTTCACGCTGAACGAGCCTGCGTGGATCTCGTAGACTACGTTTACAAGCAGCCAATAATCCGTTCAAAACCAGAATATTAGCAATAACCCGGTCGCGCACGGCCATGTAAACACCGGCAAAACCCTGAATATGACCCCTGGGTTACCTCTTCTCTAACCCAACTATCTGGTCATGTAAACGCGTATCAGCATATCTCCATCAGAAGGAACATTGATTTGTGTTCTGCGCATGTTCTATTCTCAAGGAATCTCGGTCTTTTGAGTAGAGGAACTTCTTGTATGCGCCGCGTGCAGCATACAGGAAGTAAACAAGAAGTCGAGGTAAACATGGCGAGACGCAGACAGCACCACACTTTTGGAGCGAGGAGGAAACCAATGTCTTCATTAGTGTGGTGAAAACCATGAATATAATGTCTTCTGTTGTTGTTGTTGTTTGTTGAAATGACGCATATTGCGTCTTAAGGTCGTCCGTACGTCCAGACGCTAACCGCGCGTCGCCGTTTACGTCGGGATATCGCCGATTGATTACAAACTCCACGTATACAGGAGTAACTCTCTCTGCTCACGCATGTAAACGGGTTATTCTGAATGTTTCAGAAACCAGAACAGTGACCTTAACCCGACCAGAACCCGGATATTGGATGTAAACGTAGTCACTGAGTCCGTTTCCACAGCTGCAAAATAGGCAGTTTATAAAAAAGTATGCACTTGTACACAATGGAGCGGAGAAATCTGATTACTCAGACCCATCAGTGTACAAGTGTTATCTGAATTCCTGACTAATGCCTGTCACACTAATCCAGTTTCTTGTATAAATGTAGTTGCAGTTACAGTTGCAGTGTGTTTGTGTGTGCGTGTGTTTTGCAGTAGGAACCTCCTGTTCGTCTTCGTCGCTGTCTTTAATGAATTGACTTATGAAAGCGTCTGACATAAATCAATGTGACTTGGCCCAAAAAGTTGCATATTTTCATCTGTGTCTCTTTCTGTGTCTCTCTCCATCAGAAGGCCGGTTGGACTCAGCGTAGCCGCCATGGGCAGCAAGACCCTGCCAGCTCCAGTCCCTCTCCACCCGTCCCTGCAGCTGGCCAACTACTCCCTGCTGCAGAGCTCCACAGGCCTCCAGCTGCCGTCAGATAATTTCCACAGCATCTACAGCTTCAGCGCCCTACACGCCATCCACCTCCACCAGTGGACGCTCGGCTACCCGCCTTTGGCCCTGCCCCGCTGCACCGTCTCCAAGCTGCCCGCCCAATTCTCCTCCATGGCCTCCATCCCCATGTTCCCTCACCTCCTGCACCCCAAGCAGGACTCAGCGGGGCTGCTGCAGAGCTCCAAGAATAAGCCCCGATTTGACTTTGCCAACCTCGCAGCAGCAGCCACCCAGGAGGATCATCTGAAGGCGGAGGACCTGAGCGTGACGGGTTCTGCTGCCGCCGCCGCCGCCGCGGCTTCATCTCACCACGCGGCCTCAGCCGGCCTGGGATGCCTCCTGGACGTGACCAAACTCTCCTCACCGGAGCGCAAGTCCAGCCGAGGCCGACTGCCCTCCAAGACCAAGAAAGAGTTTGTCTGCAAGTTCTGTGGCCGCCATTTTACCAAATCCTACAACCTTTTGATCCATGAGAGGACGCACACGGACGAGAGGCCATACACCTGTGATATCTGCCACAAGGCCTTCAGAAGACAGGACCACCTCCGAGACCACAGGTGAGAACCAGGCCTGTCAAGTCAAATAATATACGCGTCGCTGTATTTGCTGCTGCGTGAATAAAACGGGTTACTTCCTGAAAACTGTTGATCTGACAAGCGTGCCAATTTGGCTGGGCGTGGTTATTGGTGAGGTCTCTCAAGCTCTTGGCCGTGGCATCGGCAATATAGGCAAATGCTTGGTGCGCCGGCGATCAAAACTAAACAAAGGAAGAAAAATTTACTGAAACGTCAAAATGTGCTTCAAGCCACATTTACGCGCGTGCAGTGCGAGCGAGACGCGAGCGCGTGAGGCAGCCTGTGCAGACAGAAGCCTGACTGTTACATCAGACACGCGTGAAACAGATAAACTTCTGCGCAGACGTGCCGTTAATGGAGAAAGTTTATTATGCTAATTGTGCCAAGGATGCAATGATTCTGCCAAAGTAAATGCATTTGATTACAAGCATACTGTACCTTGCTTGTCAAAGACTTTGATTCATTAGGTACGTCATTAATCAACATTATATTAGCAGTAACCTGGTCTCGCTTTGCCAGACCTTCTGACCTTCAGTCTGGCTAGTCCACACAGCATTCTGGGATGGGAGGGAAACGTGCTCTGGTTTATCGGCATTTCTTTAAACCAATCACAATCATCGTGGGTGGTGCTAAGCTCCGGACGGAGCCACGGTGCCTCTGCTAAATAGTCTCAGGAAGGAACTTGTTTTGGTGGAACATGTGTACGTTCAGAAGTAGTTTTAGTCGTGCAACAGAAAACTCAGATTGGACAGATAGTCTAGCTAGCTGATTGGACAGATAGTCTAGCTAGCTGATTGGACAGATAGTCTAGCTAGCTGTCTGGATTTACCCTGCAGAGATCTGAGGAGCAGTTAACCAGAGTCCTCACATTACATTACATTACATGTCATTTAGCTGACGCTTTTATCCAAAGCGACTTACAATTAAGTGCTTTCAACTGTGAAGGTACAAACTCCAGACAACAAGTAGTAAGTGCAAGTACATTAGCTTTAAATAAGTAAAGCTACAAAGAGACATGGAAGCGCATGTTCAATTTTTTTTTTATTTTTTTATTTTTTTTTTTTTATTATCCGAGGTGTAGTCTGAAGAGATGTGTCTTTAGCCTTCGGCGGAATGTGTGCAGGCTTTCGTCCATCCTGATGTCGGTGGGGAGCTCGTTTTACCATTTGGGAGCCAGGACGGTGAACAGTCGGGATGTCGTTGAGTGATTAGTTCTCCCTCGCTGTGAGGGGGCAGCGAGCAGTTTGGCTGATGCAGAGCGAAGTGGGGGGGTTGGGGTATATGGTTTGACCATGTCCTGGATGTAAGCTGGGGCAGATCCAATCGTGGCCCTGTATGTAAGTACTGGTGTCTTGAAGCGGATGCGGGCAGCAACTGGTAACCAGTGAAGAGAGCGGAGGAGCGGTGTAGTGTGAGAGAACTTGGGGAGGTTGAAGACAAGCCGAGCTGCTGCGTTCTGGATGAGCTGCAGGGGTCGGATGGACCATGCCGGTAGGCCAATCAGGAGGGAGTTGCAGTAGTCTAGACGTGAGATGACTAGAGCCTGAACCAGAACCTGGGCCGCCTTCTGAGTTAGAAGGGGACGTATCCTTCTGATGTTATGCAGCATGTATCTACAAGATCGGGTGGTTGCAGCAATGTTAGCAGTGAAAGAGAGTTGGTCGTCAAGTGTCACACCCAGGTTTCTAGCAGTCTGGGTGGGGACTACCACAGAGTTGTTGATTGTTATAGTCAGGTCTTGGGTAGGAGAGCCTTTTCCTGGAATGAAAAGGAGCTCAGTCTTGTCAAGGTTGAGTTTCAGATGGTGTGTGGACATCCAAGAGGAGATGTCTGTTAGACAGGCTGAGATCCGTGCTGCTACTTGAGTTTCAGACTCAGGAAAGGAGAGTATTAGTTGGGTGTCATCTGCGTAGCTGTGATAGGAAAAGCCGTGGGACTGAATGACAGACCCAAGAGAGTTGGTATACAGAGAAAAGAGGAGGGGACCCAGGACTGATCCCTGAGGAACCCCAGTTTTGAGTGGGCAAGGATCTGAGCTAGATCCTCTCCAAGTTACCCGGTAGGTACGGTCTGTCAGGTAAGATGTGAGCAATGATAGTGCAGAGCCTGAGACACCCAGACTCTGAAGTGTCAAAATGAGGATCTGGTGGTTCACTGTGTCAAAGGCAGCAGAAAGGTCCAGAAGGATGATGATGGAAGAAAGATCGGTTGTTCTAGCGATGTGAAGCTGCTCGGTGACAGCAAGGAGGGCAGTTTCTGTTGAATGCCCAGCCTTGAAGCCAGACTGGTGGGGATCAAGAAGGTTGTTCTGGTGGAGATAGGTAGAGAGTTGATTATAAATGGCGCGCTCAAGAGTCTTAGATAGAAATGGAAGTAGGGAGACAGGTCTATAGTTATTTACATTAGAGGAGTCGAGTGTTGGTTTTTTGAGTAGTGGGGTCACTCTTGCCTCCTTGAGGGCATCGGGGAAACAGCCAGTTGACAAGGAGATGTTAATTAGATGAGTGAGGAAAGGAAGGAGGTCAGGAGCAATGGACTGGAAAAGGTGGGAAGGGATAGGATCCAGGGGGCCGGTGGTTGGGCGGGCAGAGGTAATCAAAGTAAGAATTTGATTTGGAGATAGAGGGGTGAAAGAGGAAAGAGTACTGGATGTGATGGATGGTAAGGTGATTTCAGAAGGTGTGGTGGAGAATGAAGAGCGTATGTTGTCTATCTTTTTTACAAAGTAGTTGACAAAGTGGGTTGGTAGGAGGGTGGAGGGAGGAGGTAGTCTGGGGGAATCAAGCAGGTTAGAGAAGATGGAAAAAAGTTTTTTGGGGTTAGAGTAAGAGGATTCAATTTTTGTTTGATAAAAAGAGCTTTTTGCTGCAGAAATAGAGGCAGCGAAGGAGGAAAGAAGAGAATGATAGGCGAGAAGATCAGCTGGGTGTTTGGATTTCCGCCATTTCCTTTCTGCTGCCCGTATAGTTGATCTATCAGCACGTACTGAGTCAGATAACCACGGCGCTGGGGAGGACTTGCGAGCCTGTCGTGAAGTAAGAGGGCAGAGAGAGTCGAGAGAGGAGGATAGAGTAGAGAGTAGAGTGTCTGTGGCAGCGTTGGGAGGCATGAGTGAGAAAGAGTCAGATGGGGGAGGGTTGATAAAGTACATGCCGACAAAGAGGAAGGAGAGAGTGAACGAATGTTACGGCGGACAGGTATAGTGTCTTCTGAGATCGGGTTGTGAGCTTGGGATAGTGGCAGAGAGAAAGAGATGAAGAAGTGGTCTGAGGTATGGAGTGGAGTAACAGTGAGGTTGGACGTAGAGCAGTTTCTGGTGAATATGAGATCTAGGTGGTTGCCAGCTTTGTGAGTGGGTGGCGAAGGAGAGAGTGAGAGGGCAAAAGAAGAGAGAAGGTGAAGAAAGGCAGCCGACTTCTCGGTCTGGATGTTGAAGTCACCCAGAAGTACCAGCGGAGGGCCAGTTTCAGGGATGTTTGACAGAAGGACATCCAGCTCCTCCAAAAACTCCCCCAGAGGACCTGGTGGGCTGTAGATGACAATGATGACTAGTTGTACCGGATGAGTTATGGTGACAGCATGCAGTTCAAAAGAGATTGAAGTGAACTGTGGCAGTGGGTAGAGAGAGAATCTCCACTTGGGGTTAATGAGCAGGCCTGTACCCCCGCCTCGACCAGTGGGTCTTGGTGTGGGTGAAAGAGTAGGCAGAAGAGAGAGCAGCAGGGGTGGACGTGTTTGTTGGTGTAATCCAGGTTTCAGTGAGAGCAAGGAAGTCAAGGGAATTGAGGCTGGCCAGGCCAGAGATGAACTCAGTCTTGCGAGTGGCAGACTGGCAGTTCCACAGGCCACCTGCAACAAGGTGTTGAGTGTGTGTGGAACGGGTTGGATAGGTAAGAGAGTAGAGGTTGCGGAAAACTTGCGAGCTAATGCGTGGTTTGTAGTATCTCCGAGAGGACACACGGACAGGGATGGAGTAGCAGCACATTGCTGGGTGACGACACCGAGCAGTGAAAGTGAGAACTGAGATATAGAGCCTACTTAGCCTCCCACGAAGACTCCTGCGTAGACTCCTTTGTCTTTGTCCTCCGAGTCTCACAAATCAGCCGGAGGTTAGAACGCCAACACAGAGACAGAGGAAGGGGGACGGACATCAGGGTGAAAAGAGTTGAACGTGGTGGATGTAGACTAGCAGTAACCTGACATGCAGTCAGCTGGTTAATGAGCTGAGATCAGGTGAAAAAATCGTTTTCAGGCAAAGCAGGTTTAAAGATCTTATACCGTCGGTGTGAGGAAGAAAATGTGTGTCACTATATTATAACTGATCAGAGTCAGTGTACTCTCTTACAGTATGTTGGTAGGAATACTACACAGTCCCTCCAGGAAAACGTGATTATGCGATCGCATAATTCAATGCATAATCAGCCAAAGTCTGCATATTAATGCGGGGGGTCCGCAATTTTTCAAATACGCCGCACTTTCGCCGCATAAATTGCCGATTTCCGCGCAAAATATGCGGGGCTTGCATGATTTCATAATCCCCGCAATTTTCATTGCAAAAAAGTCCCATATATCTCAGCAGAAAGATGAAAAATGTTGCGTTTACTTCACACGAGAGCAGCCATTTTCCCCTGTTGCCATGGGAACGTTATGAAGTGATGTAATTTCGTCTAGTGAGAACACGGTGTTGGGGGGGGAATCACTTTGTTTTCCCTTTTTGCAAGTTCCCGCAATTTCATGGCATAAAATTGCATAAATATCCCGCATATTCCATTGCATTTTTTAAGAAAACGTGCCGCATAATCAAGGAGTTTTGCCCGCAACAATCACAGAATCACTTCTGGAGGGGCTGGTATGTGGAGTAGCCAGACTCCTCCGTAGCGAGACTATGTTGGACCTGATGCATGCTGACCCATTCAGTAGGCTACTTGTGATGAAGTTCTGAAATTCCTTCCTAAATACTAACGGGGCTTCTCTGCTGTGTTTCCCCCTGCAGGTACATTCACTCCAAAGAAAAGCCCTTCAAGTGTCAGGAGTGTGGGAAGGGCTTCTGTCAGTCCAGGACTCTGGCTGTCCATAAAACATTACACATGCAGGTCAAGGACCTGAAGCCGGCCAAGATCAAGTGATCGACTCTGCCAGCAGGGGAAAGGGGACCGGGACACTGGAAATACACGACCAAAGACAACAACAGCCAAAGACTTCTTCATCTCAGCTGTGGGAGGCGGAGCGCTCTGCTTCTGTGGGAATACTCCTCAAGGATGAAATATTTTCACCAGCCAGTTCAGTTTTAAAAGGAATAATGCAGAAATAAGCCTAAGTAGAGAGAGGTGTGTGTGTGCTGAGTTATCAAAGCCCAGTACCTCCAGAAAAACGCGGAATTTGTTGTGTGATTGCTGCGGGCAAAAATCCTTGATTATGCGGCACGTTTTCTTAAAAAATTAGATGGAATATGCGGGATATTTATGCAAATTTATGCAATGAAATTGCGGGAACTTGCAAAAATTGCGGGACCTTGCAAAAACGGCACTCAGGTTCTCAGTAGGTGGGGGTGGGTAGAAACCATGATGTATGATAAGATAAGAGTTTTTTTGTGATTGCTGCGGGCAAAAATCCTTCATTACCGGCACGTTTTCTTACAAAATGCGATGGAATATGCGGGATATTTATGCAAATTTATGCGATGAAATTGCGGGAACTTGCAAAAACTGCGGTTTGATGAAAAAGAGAAAACAAAGTGATTCCCCCCCAACACCGTGTTCTCACTAGGAGAAATGAAGTCACTTCATAACGTTCCCATGGCAACAGGGGAAAATGGCTGCTCTCGTGTGAAGTAAACGCAACATTTTTCATCTTCCTGCTGAGATATATGTGACTTTTTTGCAACTAAAATGCGGGATTATGAAATCATGCAAGCCCCGCATATTTTGCGCGGAAATCAGCAATTTATGCGGCTAAAGTGCGGCGTATTTTAGAAAATGCGGCCCCCCCCCCCCCGCGTAAATATGCAGACTTTGGCTGATTATGCATTGAATTATGCGATCACATAATCACGTTTTTCTGGAGGGAGTGGAAGCCTGACTTGGCAGGGGATGTGTGTGACATGTGAAATGAGAAACTAAGTACCTTGTGGCTGCTCGGTGCAAATACGTCGCTCAGAAGTTTATAATCCAGAGACTTTATTAAAAGGGACACAACTCTTATGCAGTATACAAAAACTGAGAATGATCAAAGCCATGTTAACACATTTTCCTCCTTTTTCAATATCACACCCCAATGTTATTTTTGTACAGATGCATTATATCAGAAATGTATTTTTGCACTTTAACCTGATTATTGATTATTTTACATATATCACTGGATTTCTTAAACTTATTTTCAAAATGAATAATCATTTCTAAATAAAATATTTTTACTTTTAAGTGGTTCGCTGTGTGTCTGAGTTTGTCTAGAATGTATCAGAAGAGGATGTATTGCCAAGTAAGTACACCTTTGGTGCATACATAAACATAGTAAAAGGAAATAAAGCAGAAGTACTTCAACAGACAATATATTAAAATGCCCATATTATGAAAAAAGAAATCTCTTTTTCTGATATTTGGGGTGTTATTTTGTGTCTCTGGTGCTTCCACACACATACAAACTTTTCTACGTCAGTAGCCGAGACCAGGTGGCTAACCGTAGCATGCTAGCGCTAGCATGCTAGCTCGTTCTGAATGGCAAAACACTGCTACAACACACACTAGTTCACCATAATCTCCAGAAGAACTACTTCCTGTCCCTGTTCTGCAGGTATTCCACGCTAAGGTGGAAGTGTTCCCTGTTTAGAAGAAGTCTCCCTGCTGATCCTGCCTTGAAGTTAGAGAAACAAACAGCTAGCTGATGTGATATTACCGAGCTACTGAGCATGTGGGACTCACTACAAAGATGGTAAAGAGGAGAGATGTCTCACTCTGTAGCTAAAACAGAGAGCTCAACACACAGGGGGAAAAGAGGAGCTGCAGCAATGTGCAGTACAACAAATATATGGAGTTTTTTGAGAATTAAACCATGTAAACTTATTCTGGTACAACCTCAAAAATACAATTATGAACCTGAAAATGAGCAGAATATGAGATCTTTAATATGGAATAGGAACATTACAATACAAAATAAAGAAATATTAAAATAAAATAATGATAACTTAACATATGTACATGTATTTACTTGTGTCAGAATAAGAAAAAGAAGGTTGTATGGTTTTGTGCAACGTTCTGTTACTTTATTCTGTCATTTTTAACTTTTACAACTCAAACACATACAACACGTTTGAAGAACGTGGCCGGGTTGGTTCAGCGGGTAGAGCAGGCGCACATATACTGAGAGGTTTATGCCTCGACGCCAGAGGTCCAGGGTTCGAGTCCAACCTGTGACGATTTCCTGCATGTCTTCCCCCTCTGCGTGTCCTGACAGTACCTAGGTAAGGACTACTAGCCAGTCAGAAGCAGAGTATGAGGGCGTGTCCTGACAGTACCTAGGTAAGGACTACTAGCCAGTCAGAAGCAGAGTATGAGGGCGTGTCCTGACAGTAGCTAGGTAAGGACTACTAGCCAGTCAGAAGCAGAGTATGAGGGCGTGCCCTGACAGTACCTAGGTAAGGACTACTAGCCAGTCAGAAGCAGAGTATGAGGGCGTGTCCTGACAGTACCTAGGTAAGGACTACTAGCCAGTCAGAAGCAGAGTATGAGGGCGTGTCCTGACAGTACCTAGGTAAGGACTACTAGCCAGTCAGAAGCAGAGTATGAGGGCGTGCCCTGACAGTACCTAGGTAAGGACTACTAGCCAGTCAGGAGCAGAGTATGAGGGCGTGTCCTGACAGTACCTAGGTAAGGACTACTAGCCAGTCAGAAGCAGAGTATGAGGGTGTGTCCTGACAGTATCTAGGTAAGGACTACTAGCCAGTCAGAAGCAGAGTATGAGGGCGTGTCCTGACAGTAGCTAGGTAAGGACTACTAGCCAGTCAGAAGCAGAGTATGAGGGCGTGTCCTGACAGTACCTAGGTAAGGACTACTAGCCAGTCAGAAGCAGAGTATGAGGGCGTGTCCTGACAGTACCTAGGTAAGGACTACTAGCCAGTCAGAAGCAGAGTATGAGGGCGTGTCCTGACAGTACCTAGGTAAGGACTACTAGCCAGTCAGAAGCAGAGTATGAGGACGTGTCCTGACAGTACCTAGGTAAGGACTACTAGCCAGTCAGAAGCAGAGTATGAGGACGTGCTGTTGTGGGAAATATATTGCAGGAGAGAAAAACTTAAGTTTTAAACTCAAGGTATGTTATGCAACCGAACATCGCACTTCAAGGCCTCTGAACTGTCGGGAACATTTTGCACCACACGAGCTGCTTTTGATGCCAAAACGAGCGACAGGTTTCCACTTCAGCCAAACAAACTGCAGATTGCACCTGATTTTACTTTTTTCTTTATCCATTCTTGTGTTTTGTTTTCTGTTATTCATGTATTTCTCCACATGATTTGTCTGCTTAGATTTAGCTATATTAGCAGTATATGCTGAAATGAGAAATGTAAACAAATGATGGTGTGTGTGTGTGTGTGTGTGTGTGTGCGTGTGTGTGTGTGTGTGTGTGTGTGTGTCATGCAGGAAGACGGCTGCTGGTCCAAGGGAAGGAGGAGAGCTGAGCGGATGGTCGGCCTGTTGCTCACCGTTTCTCTTATAGCCAGGAACTCATCAGTCTGTCATCAACTCCAGGAGTAGCCAGGGACACACACCCACACACACACACACACACACACACACACACACACACACACACACACACACACACACACACACACACACACACACACACAGCTGGGCAGCTGAAGATGGCAGAGGATGGTGTACGTGACATAAGGCTTGTCAAGACTGTGGGAGAAGGGACACTACCTCTGGTCCGTGGCCTTCTGTCCTCAGGCTGCTGGCAACATTACAGACCTTAACTACAGTACTGAGACTGCTGGGAAACAAAGAGCACTGCTAACAATCGCTGGTAGCCGGACAAACATGTCTGCAGGCTGCAAGATTGCTGGTGGGCACCAGTGGTGACGCCCTAAAGTATGGTCATGATAGGGGTTTTTTAGTCTCGCATTACCAGACCTTCTTCGACAGCGCTGCGAAGGAGGGTCTGGCTAGTCCACACAGCGCTCCTGGATGGGAGGAAAACCTGCTCTGGTTTATTGGCATTTCTTTAAACCAATCACAATCATCGTGGGCGGTGCTAAGCTCCGGACGGAGCCACGGTGCCTCTGCTAAATAGCCTCAGGAAGGAACTTGTTTTGGTGGAACATGTGTACGTTCAGAAGTAGTTTTAGTCGTGCAGCAGAAAACTCCGATTGGACAGATAGTCTAGCTAGCTGATTGGACAGATAGTCTAGCTAGCTGTCTGGATTTACCCTGCAGAGATCTGAGGAGCAGGTAACCATTGTGATATATTGATATAATAATAATAATGTAATCCAGGCCTGTGTTCAATGTGTATGCAACTCTACTAACAGAGTGAAAATTGTGAATTTCCCCTCATACCGATATTGATATGTCTGGAATTACAAGATATATTCCACACACACCGTACAGTATGTGATAGTCAGCACTTACTGTATATTGGAGTAGATGTTTACTTTGTAAAGCCCCCGGCCTTGGCTTTACCTCTGTGTCCTCTGGGCCTAGGGGAAATGTCATTCACTGCTACTGTCCTAACTGAATGATTTAGGGAGGCCTGGCGGAGGGCACGGAGGGGGTAAGGTGATGCTTCACACAGTAGACGCTGCTCTGTGCCACTGACACGTTTATGGTTTCCGACTGGCAGGGTGAGTGGGAGGGTGGCAGGATGGACGCCCAGTGAACTGACAGACACAGAGCCGACAGGGACTGGCTGTTCCCTCCCCCCCCCCAGGCTTCCTCCGGCCACGGAGGAAAAGGCCCCTTCCCTTTCCAACAATTATAGAGCAGGATCAGAGCAGGCCAGGAAGGTGAAAACAGGTCTTGATGAAAATCACTTCCACGTGGTTGATGGCCTCTTCACCCGACTGGGCTACAGCAGGGTTACGTATAGACGTAATGCCACATGTCTGATAATAACAGCTGCCACTGCTGGGGACCGTCAACATTGATTGAATAAGCGATACTGATAATGCACCGGATAACGCACTGTTGCTTAGGTCTTAGGTTGTCAATAACCAGTCCCTCCAGAAAAACACAGAGTTTATTTTGTGATTGTTGTGGGCAAAAATCCTTGATTATGCGGCACGTTTTCTTAAAATATGCGATGGAATATGCGAGATATTCATGCAATTTTATGCAATGAAATTGCGGGAACTTGCAAAAATTGCGGAAACTTGCAAAAATTGCGGGAACTTGCAAAAACTGCGAGAACTTGCAAAAATTTGATGAAAAACAGAAAACAAAGTGATTCCCCCCCAACACCGTGTTCTCACTAGGAGAAATTACATCACTTTATAACGTTCCCATGGCAACAGGGGAAAATGGCTGCTCTCGTGTGAAGTAAACGCAACATTTTTCATCTTTCTGCTGAGATATATGTGACGAAAATGCGGGGATTATGAAATCATGCAAAAACCTCATAAAGTGACATGGGACCTTTAAAGTGCTGTGCAAAAAACAAAATGTTTGCAAAAGTAGTTTCAAACTAATGTGTAGGCATGACTTTATTTAGATTTTATATGCATACACTGGTTACTGGCATAACTATTTGTAAATTGAGGTGTTAGATCAGACCGTCACTGATATTAGATATTACTTCTTATACTTCAAGACTCATATACGGGTCACATACTGTATGCACACGATACGATACACAGCTTCACCTGGCAGTTATAAGGTGCTTTAAGTATTTTGTAGCTCATCGCTACATAAGAACTAGTTTATGTGATGCAACCTGTTTGAATTTATTGACACATAAATCTCCACTTAACCCAACGTTACATCTGGCTGAGTTTGAGTTTACAAGCAGCTGGTGCAACCGTCTCCAAGTAAACAACCGACGCGGCTCCACTGAAGAAGTCTGTGTGACAGCTGAAAGAAGCTAGTAAGTGGACCTTGATATGCTGTTGTT
Source organism: Gymnocephalus cernua (assembly GCA_023631565.1). Taxonomy (NCBI): domain Eukaryota; kingdom Metazoa; phylum Chordata; class Actinopteri; order Perciformes; family Percidae; genus Gymnocephalus; species Gymnocephalus cernua. The sequence goes on along the minus strand of CM042444.1, from coordinate 1,136,780 downwards.
TGGTCAACTACTTTAACAATGAAGATACAGCATTGTGAAAAGACTTCCTTACTCCCTTTTCACTAGGCCCTGTTCCCAAAATTAAGACTGTTTTGTGTCTGCGGCCGGCTACACACTGGTTGCGTGGCGTGAGCGTGGCGTGGCATCTGCGTGGCATCTGCGTGGCGGCTGCGTGGCGTTTTGTACGTCTTTTCACACCAGAAACGTGTCTGACGCTGCTGCTGCTGCTGCTTGTCTTGTCTGGACACGTGGATGTTTCCCGTTGATAAAATGACCTCCAGCAGTAGAATACTTCATGTTACACATAAATATATTCTGATCTGATTACAGCAAAGACAACGTCGGCAGTACTGACGGTGAAATATTCTCCAGAATATTTGGTTCTGTATTGACAGGTGACATATTTTAAAGAATCGATAATTATTTATTATCATTTTTTTTAACTTACATTTATATAAGCGGGCCGGATCAAGTCTCGAGTTTGACACGTGCCTTAATAGTAGGGTTGGGTACCGAAACTCGGTGCCAGTAGGTCCCTGGTTCCGACGTAAACGGTAGTAACGAGACCGAATAAGAACGAAAATGTCAGTGCCTGACTTTACGCTACACTCGACAGCAGGTAACGTTAGCCTAGCGTTAGCTAGCAGCGTGATTAAACAGGTTAACATGCCGACAGGTGACGTTAAACAGTGTAAAGTGTGACTGTATATCAACAGTCTGCTCTGCAGCGCAGCAGCTGCCGACGTCGGAAACACACAGACGGTGCGTTCACTGAAACTGGTAACCTACAGCCTTGCGGTGCATTCACTGAAACTGGTAACCTACAGCCTTGTGGTGCATTCACATTAAAACTGGTAACCTACAGCCTCGCGGTGCATTCACTGAAACTGGTAACCTACAGCCTCGTGGTGCATTCACTGAAACTGGTAACCTACAGCCTCGCGGTGCATTCACTGAAACTGGTAACCTACAGCCTCGCGGTGCATTCAAAGTTATTGTAAAATACCCTTTTCCCATCTGGTGGTTGTTTTTGTCGTTCAACAGCAATTTACTGGTGAAATAAGTTATTGTGTATTATAAGTTATAGTTATTACATCACTATTACATCATTTAATTTTGACCATATGGCCTTAGTAATAAACAACGTGTTCTTAAATGTCACCGACTGTTGTTTAGTCGGCCTATCCTTCTTGTTTCTTCTTTTTTTTAAAACTTTCTTAAAAAGTACCGGTTCAGGCACCGTTTAGGCAACGGCACCGTTTTAAAAGTACCGATTTAGCACCAGTATCGGGAAAAACCCAAACCATACCCAACCCTACTTAATAGTGAAGTTAAGAGTTAATAAAGCTCTCCAAAATCACTTCCTAACTGAGGTGATTCCAGACGGGTAAAGACCCAGACATCAGCTCTGCGGTGTAATTATTAGAATAAATCACGTTCAATGTAAAGGGAGCGAGGTTAAAACACTGGAACTGGACGTAGACGGCCTCTCCGAGCAGACTCGGGACACGGGAATGTAGTGAGCTGGATGTAAATGGAGAGACTCGGGACACGGGAATGCAGTGAACTGGATGAAGAGAGGCAAATCCAGATGGAATGAGTAGAAATGAGTACATCAAAAATACAGAACAGCCTGTTTCTTACCTTCTAACCTCTGAAATAACTCCGAGCCTTTTCGCTATCCCCAGTGGAGCCGTTAGTGTTTTCTGCAGTGTGGGCCGTACTATAAAGTGAGTTACAATAAAGATCAAGAGAAACCTCACTGCAGGAAATGGTAAACTGCCCAGTGTTCTGGTTCCTCAAGCCATATTTTATACAGCTCATAAATCTATCCCCAATTTAACGCTCTGCATCAGGTTCTGATCCTCTTGCAGCTCGGCCAATTGTGCACAGCTCCACGGCAAATGTCTTGTCAGGTCTTACGCAATTAATTTAGTCCATAAAATACGCATTTATTGCTGTTAAATAGCTTTGGGATATAATTGAAAGCAACAAGTCCTAAAATCATTTGTAGAGCATTTCAGTGTGCCTAAGGCTGCAAATATGTGAGTCGGAGCCAGAGGGTGGGAGGGCGGTTGCTTTCGTGCAAGAAGTGTGCAGCAGAAAGTCCCTGCTGCGATGTGTTGTGCACTTTCACATCCTATTGAAGTCAGTGATCCCATACAAGGTTATGCCACCATATGTTATACACTGTGCTCTGTCCCAAGTGGCATACCAGATCTAACTTTGAATATGTCAAAAAGATTTAAAGATCCCATATTCTGCTCATTTTCAGGTTCATAATTGTATTTTTGAGGTTGTACCAGAATAGGTTTACATGGTTTAGTTCTCAAAAAACACCATATATTTGTTGTACTGCACATTGCTGCAGATCCTCTTTTCACCCTGTGTGTTGAGCTCTCTGTTTTAGCTACAGAGTGAGACATCTCACCTCTGTACCATCTTTGTAGTGAGTCGCACATGCTCAGTAGCTCGGTAAGATCACATCAGCTAGCTGTTTGTTTCTCTAACTTCAAGGCAGGATCAGCAGGGAGACTTCTTCTAAACAGGGAACACTTCCACCTTAGCGTGGAATACCTGCAGAACAGGGACAGGAAGTAGTTCTTCTGGAGATTATGGTGAACTAGTGTGTGTCGTAGCAGTGTTTTGCCATAGAGAACGAGCTAGCATGCTAGCGCTAGCATGCTACGGTTAGCCACCAGGTTTCGTCTACTGACGTAGAAAGCCGTGCAGATGTTGACCAGCTCACCCAGAGACTGAAGGCAGGAATCATTCAGAAACCGTATCTCACTCAGAACAACATGGATAGATTTTTTTCAAAGTGTGTCTGTGTGTGGAAGCACCAGAGACACAAAATAACACCCCAAATATCAGAAAAATATTTTTTTTTCATAATATGGGCACTTTAAAAAGGTGCCCTGCCACACAAAACCATTTTTATTTGTATTTTTTGAAATATGTATAGGACCATATGTGTTTGTCTTAGCTGTGAGCCAATCAGAGTCAAGCAGCTTAGCTCGAATATTAATGAGAACTGGCACAAATCGAGCCGAGTCTTCCGGCAGGCTTTCTACACCACGCTGGAACGGCTTGAAACAAGGTAACCACGGCATTTATTCCACAAAAATAAATGTTCCAGAGTCCATGGTAGAAATTCAGACATCACCACAAAGTCATGACATACGTGTGGCAGGACACCTTTAAAAAAAATTACGTGTAGTTAACACGGCAGCATTCAGCGCACAGCCACTTGATTACTGAGTACTGTGGTGTTGATGGATAACGTCCAAAGACAAAGGAGGAGGAGATTCTCTCGGCTGGGAAAACAAGTTTTGACATAATTGCATGAGACACTTAAAGAGGAAGAATCTGTCCTACTTATATGGGAAACAAGTTAATTGTAGTTTACACGAACAACATCAGCCATGGTTTTATGCTGATGATACATGAATGACACACAACGGCATATTAGACTACAGTTAATGCACACAAGCGTTACTTATCATATATATATATATATCTATCTATATATCTATCTATATATATATCTATATATATCAGAATCAGAAATACTTATATGAAGTATATGAATGCTCTAATGAAATAAATCACTTCAGTCAGAGTTTATTAAGTTAAGTTTACGAGAGGAATTTCCTTGAAAAAAAAAACGCTCAGTTTAATTAATCAAATTTACAGAAAATAAAGTTTAATAGCAAACTCAGTGAACAAATTATGAACAACACAAACACCTACTTTTTTGTATTTTGGTGTAAAATGATGTAAAAGAAATGACCTAATAGCTCTCAAATATTAGGCTATTTATGTCATGGTCTTAGTGTGTCCAATGATCTTGAGTTTGTGGGTTAAAGCTAGCAGCAGCTAGTATTGTGTATTGTATTGTGTATTGTGTATTTTTCCAGCTACAGTTAGCTCGTGGTGGTAAAACTTTCCTAATAATTCATATTTCCTCTTGTTCTCCGACGAACTAAACAAACAAGAAACAGAAAACTAATGTTTGAATCGTTAGCTGTTCAAATGCAAGTCACACAACAAAGGCGACGCCCAAATGATCCAATGGCACGGTGCATTTAGTTGGTGTTGACTCACTAAACTCATATATTATAAAGTGGTCAATTACAAATGAAATGTCACTCTCAATTGTAACAGAGCGAAAGCCGATGCCAGGATCCATATTTACTGGCTGCGTGTACGGCACAATGTGTTCTGCTTCTTCACGTCACTGAGCTCACTTCTTATTGTGTTTATTTTGTACATGTGAGAAATGAAATACTAGGTCATTAAGGTCTTTCTACTGAGCTCTGTACTTGGAGTATGTATTCAGCTGCCGTCTTTGACTTTAAAAAAAAAAGGTATAATGGAGGATTTTCCAGAATTTTAGAAAAGAACCGCCCTCTCCCGAGAGGGAACGCCTATTAAAACGTGTGCACGAGAGAGCGTGCACGAGCCTGGTTCTCCTCGTGCACGCTCTGTTTACAAGTTGCTGTCGGCATGGCTCTACAAGCCGACTTTCCAAAAGAAGATTTGCACTTTTTCCACTACGTCAGACTCGCCACCGGTAAGTGGAAATCTATTTAGGACAAGCATCTCTATAGCTAACGTTAGCACGCTACAGGCTAACAAACAAGCTATCGCCGAGAGGGGGGGGGCAGCGGTCGGAGGCTTTTATATACCGTCTATGGTCGGAGGCTTTTATATACCGTCTATGGTCGGAGGCTTTTATATACCGTCAATGGTCGGAGGCTTTTATATACCGTCAATGGTCGGAGGCTTTTATATACCGTCTATGGTCGGAGGCTTTTATATACCGTCTATGGTCGGAGGCCTTTATATACCGTCTATGGTCGGAGGCCTTTATATACCGTCTATGGTCGGAGGCTTTATATACCGTCTATGGTCGGAGGCTTTATATACCGTCTATGGTCGGAGGCTTTTATATACCGTCTATGGTCGGAGGCCTTTATATACCGTCTATGGTCGGAGGCCTTTATATACCGTCTATGGTCGGAGGCCTTTATATACCGTCTATGGTCGGAGGCTTTTATATACCGTCTATGGTCGGAGGCTTTTATATACCGTCTATGGTCGGAGGCTTTTATATACCGTCTATGGTCGGAGGCCTTTATATACCGTCTATGGTCGGAGGCTTTATATACCGTCTATGGTCGGAGGCTTTTATATACCGTCTATGGTCGGAGGCTTTATATACCGTCTATGGTCGGAGGCTTTTATATACCGTCTATGGTCGGAGGCCTTTATATACCGTCTATGGTCGGAGGCTTTATATACCGTCTATGGTCGGAGGCTTTTATATACCGTCTATGGTCGGAGGCTTTATATACCGTCTATGGTCGGAGGCTTTTATATACCGTCTATGGTCGGAGGCTTTTATATACCGTCTATGGTCGGAGGCTTTATATACTGTCTATGGTCGGAGGCCTTTATATACCGTCTATGGTCGGAGGCTTTATATACTGTCTATGGTCGGAGGCCTTTATATACCGTCTATGGTCGGAGGCTTTTATATACCGTCTATGGTCGGAGGCCTTTATATACCGTCTATGGTCGGAGGCTTTATATACCGTCTATGGTCGGAGGCTTTTATATACCGTCTATGGTCGGAGGCTTTATATACCGTCTATGGTCGGAGGCTTTTATATACCGTCTATGGTCGGAGGCTTTTATATACCGTCTATGGTCGGAGGCTTTATATACTGTCTATGGTCGGAGGCCTTTATATACCGTCTATGGTCGGAGGCTTTATATACCGTCTATGGTCGGAGGCTTTTATATACCGTCTATGGTCGGAGGCTTTTATATACCGTCTATGGTCGGAGGCTTTATATACTGTCTATGGTCGGAGGCCTTTATATACCGTCTATGGTCGGAGGCTTTATATACCGTCTATGGTCGGAGGCTTTATATACCGTCTATGGTCGGAGGCCTTTATATACCGTCTATGGTCGGAGGCTTTATATACCGTCTATGGTCGGAGGCCTTTATATACCGTCTATGGTCGGAGGCTTTATATACCGTCTATGGTCGGAGGCCTTTATATACCGTCTATGGTCGGAGGCTTTATATACCGTCTATGGTCGGAGGCTTTTATATACCGTCTATGGTCGGAGGCTTTATATACTGTCTATGGTCGGAGGCCTTTATATACCGTCTATGGTCGGAGGCTTTATATACCGTCTATGGTCGGAGGCTTTATATACTGTCTATGGTCGGAGGCCTTTATATACCGTCTATGGTCGGAGGCTTTATATACCGTCTATGGTCGGAGGCCTTTATATACCGTCTATGGTCGGAGGCTTTATATACCGTCTATGGTCGGAGGCCTTTATATACCGTCTATGGTCGGAGGCCTTTATATACCGTCTATGGTCGGAGGCTTTATATACCGTCTATGGTCGGAGGCCTTTATATACCGTCTATGGTCGGAGGCCTTTATATACCGTCTATGGTCGGAGGCCTTTATATACCGTCTATGGTCGGAGGCTTTATATACTGTCTATGGTCGGAGGCTTTATATACTGTCTATGGTCGGAGGCCTTTATATACCGTCTATGGTCGGAGGCCTTTATATACCGTCTATGGTCGGAGGCTTTATATACCGTCTATGGTCGGAGGCTTTTATATACCGTCTATGGTCGGAGGCTTTTATATACCGTCTATGGTCGGAGGCCTTTATATACCGTCTATGGTCGGAGGCTTTTATATACCGTCTATGGTCGGAGGCTTTTATATACCGTCTATGGTCGGAGGCCTTTATATACCGTCTATGGTCGGAGGCTTTATATACCGTCTATGGTCGGAGGCCTTTATATACCGTCTATGGTCGGAGGCTTTTATATACCGTCTATGGTCGGAGGCTTTTATATACCGTCTATGGTCGGAGGCTTTTATATACCGTCTATGGTCGGAGGCTTTTATATACCGTCTATGGTCGGAGGCCTTTATATACCGTCTATGGTCGGAGGCTTTATATACCGTCTATGGTCGGAGGCTTTTATATACCGTCTATGGTCGGAGGCTTTATATACCGTCTATGGTCGGAGGCTTTTATATACCGTCTATGGTCGGAGGCCTTTATATACCGTCTATGGTCGGAGGCTTTATATACTGTCTATGGTCGGAGGCCTTTATATACCGTCTATGGTCGGAGGCTTTATATACCGTCTATGGTCGGAGGCCTTTATATACCGTCTATGGTCGGAGGCCTTTATATACCGTCTATGGTCGGAGGCCTTTATATACCGTCTATGGTCGGAGGCCTTTATATACCGTCTATGGTCGGAGGCTTTATATACCGTCTATGGTCGGAGGCCTTTATATACCGTCTATGGTCGGAGGCCTTTATATACCGTCTATGGTCGGAGGCCTTTATATACCGTCTATGGTCGGAGGCTTTATATACTGTCTATGGTCGGAGGCCTTTATATACCGTCTATGGTCGGAGGCCTTTATATACTGTCTATGGTCGGAGGCTTTTATATACCGTCTATGGTCGGAGGCTTTTATATACCGTCTATGGTCGGAGGCTTTTATATACCGTCTATGGTCGGAGGCTTTTATATACCGTCTATGGTCGGAGGCTTTTATATACCGTCTATGGTCGGAGGCTTTTATATACCGTCTATGGTCGGAGAGGAATAGCGCCTGTGAGAGGAAAAACCACCCTTGCAACTTTTTGGCCGGTGAGCCGGCGACGTCATTTAAAAAAAGTTGTATAAACACACTTCATTAAAGGATATGAGGATGAAGAGAGATGATTGTGAGGGTGTGTTAGTATACGGATTGCACTGGGGAGGGTGGCTAGGGTATCGGGTTGTTTGATGCAAAATGTAAAACATTTTTTTTTTTTTTTACACGTGATCCGCGGTAAAACTGGTCAGTGCTCGCCGTTCTATTGTGTTCCTACGGGGAAAGTGAGGCACCTCAACTAGGCGCAGTCGGCGTTGTGCACTGCTTGGATTTGCGCCATGCACTGCGCTCAAAGTTCAAATTATTTGAATTTGCGATCACGTTGCTGCTTACGTTTCGAGGCACAACCGATTCCAGAACGTTTGCTCTGCGCCATACCTCGCGGTTGTGCCGCAGGTCATGTGCGCAGGCGGCTTCAGGCACTTCCGCATCTATTTTTACACGGTCACTGCTCATCCCCTCCTGTGTCTCTTCCCTCTCTATGACAGAAGATAGTTTACAAAAGATCAAGTGGCAATTTTACTCATAAAACACCTTTCCTAACACGTAAACACAATGTGCTTTACATTAAAATACTATATAATTATAACGAATATATAGTCTTTTGTTGTAAAGCACAATTTTTTGGGATGTATACAAAATATCACATATACATTTTCTGTAAAAAGCGTGTGGAGCTGTGCGTCCTCAGGATGGGACTCTTAGCAAGTTACGCTGGTTATGATTTGGATGCTGATGGTTTCTCTCATTTCCCAGGAGGTATCCTCACTTGGTCTTTGATTCCAGATCAGTTCTTCTCCCTGTGAATTCCCTCCAAGGATGACACAGGGTGTTTGTTTTTTTTTGTTTTTGTTTGGGAAATGGCCGAGTCTTGTACAAACAAAAAAAAACTTGAAATATCTTAAAGATGACATATTATGCGAAATGCCCCTTTTCATGGCTTGTTCATGACATGTGTACCCTGTGTGCCTAGAGACACTTATAGTACGAGAACACAATTTACAATGGACCTTTTTCACAGCACACGTTTCGACTTGTCATAGTAGGAAAAGCACAGCTGAAATTGATAACTTTAACAATGGCTCAGTTCCATCACAAGTCCCAGTGAGATATTTCAGTGAGTCAGCATGCACAACACCAGGGCCTCTCCTAAGTGGAATGCAGCCATCATTAATGATCATGAATACACCTGTGCTTTTCCTACTGTGACAACAATGTCAAAAAAAAGTCTATGCAACAAATGATAAGGAAAAAACAATTGTATTTGGGTGTTATTTGGATGTAATTTTGTAGTTGGGTGGGGGACGGATGGACAGCAGGGGGACGTCGAGCATCAGAAGACGACACGCGGGGGACATGCTCTGCAACATGCACAAAAGCGTCACACGCAGCACGCTGTTGTACAGATGTAGACCGTCTCAAAGGAAGGAATCTAATAAAGTAAACAAGCCAAGTTAGCCCTCGGAGCTAATGCGTGCAGACTACTCAGCTCAGAAGTGAACAAGATACAACAGCCAGCGTGGCTGTCTGTCTCTGGTGTGTGCCAGACCTCGAGGTTGCGGCGCTCTGCTGCAGTGAAGGGAGAGTATAATTAGTCAATGAGCACCAGCTGGGTCAATCAACTCACCTGGCACTGCTCATGAGCCATCCTCACACCTGTCTCTCCCCTGCTGCTGAATGCAAACCATGCCCACATCCACAAACAGGCTAGTAACTGCCAAGCGTTCGTAATCATTCAACCAGGGGTGAGAGCGGCGATCTAGAACTGCTCCTGCACCTTTGATTAATTAAGTAAATTAATCTACTTCCCCTAAAACCACAAAAGCCTGCCACACACCTTTACCAAACATATGACAAAGACAATGAGACGTGCATAGTTTTTTGCTCCTTGTCAATGTTGTCATTTTTGCTCCATAAATTTAGTCTTAGGCGGGAAGCCATTTTTAGGGTTCAATATCTTTAGAAATGCCTCTCCTACAGGCATGAAATTAGGTAGGGGCACAGACAACATGGTGTACAACAGATCCAAATGATTGAAATGCACAAGCAGATGTCATATTTGGGATTAATGGCCTTTGATAATGAGTGTAAAATGAGTGGCTTTGGAGCCCCAAGCAGTCAGCCAAAGTATATACATATGGATGTTTCAATATTTCCTGCTTACAATTTACAACTATTTGATTGATGTGGCAAATTTAACGGACTCTAACATAAGAATCCGATATATGGCAAGTGTTGCCTTTTTTGAGATGCCAAAATGACAATATTGGCTCATTCCTTGGACCGTGTAAATGGGTCTATGTGTATATCTATAAGTGGGCATTTTGTGTGGAAATTTAAAAGTTCCACCCATGTTTTCTTACGGTTTACATTTTTTTTTTACATATATGAGGCTTATTATGCTCAATTCAGGAAACATATTATACAGAATATTTTTGTTGGTATTGGTATTGAGCATGCGGACTCACTGAGACATCTTACTGGGACACTTGATGGACTTGATCCATCGTTAAGGTTATCAGTTTCAGCTGTGCTTTTCCTAGTCTGGTCTCCACCAGAACCTTCTCAGAACGGTTGTGATTGGTGTAGAGCCGCCTCAACGGTTGTGATTGGTGTAGAGCCTCCTCAACGGTTGTGATTGGTGTAGAGCCTCCTCAACGGTTGTGATTGGTGTAGAGCCTCCTCAACGGTTGTGATTGGTGTAGAGCCTCCTCAACGGTTGTGATTGGTGTAGAGCCTCCTCAACGGTTGTGATTGGTGTAGAGCCTCCTCAACAGTTGTGATTGGTGTAGAGCCTCCTCAACGGTTGTGATTGGTGTAGAGCCTCCTCAACGGTTGTGATTGGTGTAGAGCCGCCTCAACGGTTGTGATTGGTGTAAAGCCGCCTCAACGGTTGTGATTGGTGTTAAGCCGCCTCAACAATTGTGATTGGTGTAGAGCCTCCTCAACGGTTGTGATTGGCGTAGAGCCGCCTCGACGGTTGTGATTGGTGTAGAGCCTCCTCAACGGTTGTGATTGGTGCCTTGATTTGGAAAAAATGGAAATGGACTTGAATGGACTCTTGGCCAGACGGACTTGCAGTGAAAATCTCAAATTTGCCGGAAGTTCATCAGCGTTTTCCCAGGCTAGCTTTGCAATACAGTACAATTTTATTTGTATAGCACATTTAAAAACAACCAGGGTTTGACCAAAGTGCTTAACAAGGCCAAAGGATATACAATACAAACACAATATCAACATAATACACAGGAAACAGGAAGAACACACATATCAAGATGTTTTAAAAGCTAATGAAAATAAATGCGTTTTCAGAGATGATTTAAACAGTGACAGAGTTTGTGCAGATCTGATACGAGGTAAGCTATCCCATAGCTCGGGTCCATAGGATGCAAAAGCACGATCACCCCTGCTATGATCGTGACAAAGTCAAAATGTCTGCTGTGAAAAAGGTCCATATCATGACAGCATATCAGAGATGCTATGAGATGCTCAGATATGATTGCTGACCTTTTTAGGTCTATCAAGTGTCCCATTCTTTGGTGTGGGACACCAGCGGCCTGGCAGTATAACACCATATAAGTCAGTTACACAATGAGAATAGTGTTAAAGTATTTCACCAAGAAATAGATGTGAAAGACCTTGTCTTGGATAAATGGACAGATATTTCAAACTAACATCCATTCAAAGTATAAATGCCATGCAATTAATGATGGACTTCACTCTACTTGACATAATTGGGATTTTTCTCATGTGTAGGTTATAAAGCACATTTAGTCAAATACTATGTAATCCATCTTCAATGGCAACACCCATTTATTCCAGCTCCCATCATGTGATTTCCTGCTCTTCCTGCCTATCTCTTTACATTAGCTCCAGGAACAGACTGACACTAACCAGTAGCCGGGCCGTGTCCTCGCAGAAATACTGCACTCAAACTTTCCAGATACTTCGGACAGTGGCAAATGGTGGAAGGAATGAACATCCAGTGGAAAAAAAAACACTTCCAACATGTTTGGACTCATAAGTGAAGACAAAGACAAGGAGATAGGAAGCAGTGAGGTTTATGGGAAATGGGATCCTTTGAGAGATATACGCACTGACAATCACGAGCCTGAGCAGAGGGAACGAAAGGCCACGTCCGCACGTACCAAAACAATCTTATTTCCCCCCCGTCTTCCCTGGCGTCGTGTCAAGAATATTAGCATCCAAACGGATCCATTAGTAAATGACTCAACACGCTACTTCATATTCCAGGCCTGTAGGTGGCGCTGTTTCTGCTACAGAAATTCACCAAAAATGGAGAAGAAGAGCTGGAGCATGCGTAAGTTGTAAAACTTTTCCATGGGAATTAACGTGACTTGGCGGTAATATATGGGAATTAACAGGAATAAACTGGATATTTGTAATATTACTTCTTATAATACTGTTAGTCTATAACAGGGAACTTAAGTGTAGTTGAAAAACAAACATCTTGCAGCATAATCTTGGTTAAAACAACCTGATTTAATGCAACTGCAGTTGAATGTCCTCCCTATATGCACACACGCAGTAATCAACGTAGGCTACTACACACTGGCCAACATTTAGTTTTCAAAATACGGGGATACATAACCCATTGCTATTAACCTATGTGTGTTAATTGTATAGCACCACTTGTTCTTGATAGGCTGGAAACAATAGACAATGCTGATGGTTAGCTTAGCACACATATAACCATAACTATAACCGTAGTAAATCAAAGGCAGCGTGCTAGCTACCTTCATATGTCAAGCTACAGGTCAATGGTTTGGGCTACTACTTAAAGCTGTTTTATGCTCGACGCATTACAGGTGGCGCTGACGTGACGTCAAAATGACGTAATTTCCTGCCGGCACGCCCGATAAATGGCGCGCGAGCAGAGGGCGCGCACCAGTCTATTTTTTTCAGCGGCGTGCGACAAACAGGAAGCCTGAACGAGCTCCTGGGAAACGTGATGCCAGGACTCGCCGACTGACTGCAGGTCTCTCTGGTAAACTTACCGGGTTAAGATGAGTTTTCTTTTGTGAATGAAAGGCTTGATCTGACGAAGTAGGTCATCCAATCAAATCGAAGCATTGACGGCACTGCTGCTGCCTGTTCTGACCTTGTTTACCTTTTTCTTCTTCTTCTAGTCCTTAGAAAGAGAAACATCGGCCTTTGCTCCTTAGCGCCACCGCTGTTCAGGAGAAGACTGCAGCTAGTGTCACGACCACCACGCGGCAGTATAAATACTCACGGCGATCCCATGACGCCACATTTGGATGCAGCAGCTTGGCTGCGGCTACTATTGAGGCCACGCCCACTGCTCAGATCATTCCTAGAATCCAACATTCAGCAGCAGCTTAAAGCTGAAATGTTTATATTTATGTTTGTAATATGGAGTTTGTATGAATTACCCAACGTTTCCAGTTAATTCTCTTAAAAATTTCCATTCATTCCCATAATTTCCCATAATTTCCCATAATTTCCCATTAATTTCCATTAATTCCCATTAAAGTCTCCAAATTGGAATGTTTCCAAAATTCCCCAGCTTAACTTCAGCCCCTATGACCTATTCCTCAACTGTATTTCTAATGTTGTTAAATGCATGTACAATTCTTGTATGTTGAATCTTTAAGACATATTTTGTCTACAGTGCAGAGTCTTTGAAAAGTGATCGGGAGTGGTAACAGGTTTAGAACAATGTGATGTATTAATAACACAGTAAACCACTTCCTGATTTTGTTAAAGAGCAGATAAGAAACAACTTTATTTATCCTGAGGGGAATTATTGTGCATCAGTTGCTGTATAAAATTAGCCGAGGAAAACCCTGACGAACTTCCGTCTGGCCAAGAGTCCATTCAAGCCCATTTCCAATTTCTCCAAATCGAGGCACCAATCACAGCCGTTGAGGAGGCTCTACACCAATCACAGCCGTTGAGGAGGCTCTACACCAATCACAACCGTTGAGGAGGCTCTACACCAATCACAGCCGTTGAGGAGGCTCTACACCAATCACAACCGTCGAGGAGGCTCTACACCAATCACAACCGTTGAGGAAGCTCTACACCAATCACAACCGTCGAGGAGGCTCTACACCAATCACAACCGTTGAGGAAGCTCTACACCAATCACAACCGCCGAGGAAGCTCTACACCAATCACAACCGTTGAGGAGGCTCTACACCAATCACAACCGTTGAGGAGGCTCTACACCAATCACAACCGTTGAGGAGGCTCTACACCAATCACAACCGTTGAGGAGGCTCTACACCAATCACAAGCGTCGAGGCGGCTCTACACCAATCACAACCGTCGAAGCGGCTCTACACCAATCACAACCGTTGAGGAGGCTCTACACCAATCAGGAGGCTCTACACCAATCACAACCGTTGAGGAGGCTCTACACCAATCAGGAGGCTCTACACCAATCACAACCGTTGAGGCGTCCCCTCCCATCTGGTAACATACGGACGCTTGGTCAGGTGTCTTTGTCGTTGTTATTGATGCTAAAAGTCTCCTTTAGCGTCATATAACGCGCTTTATCTAAACGTGCTTGGTCGGGACTATCGGCGTCTCTTTAGACGCTGTTATGTTGAGGAAAAGGTCGTGGGGGGGGGGGGGGGGGGGGGGCTGTTTCCGTGACTCGCTGGACGGTTAAAGAAGAAAGAGACTTTAGGAAAGGTGCCACATGGCACACGATCCCCGGTCTCCTGGGTGAAAGTCCTGCTGAATTTCCCCCTTACATACTACTCTCTAATCAGTCCCTCCAGAAAAACGTGATTATGCGATCGCAGAATTCAATGCATAATCAGCCAAAGTCTGCATATTTATGCGGGGGGGGGCCGCATTTTTTAAAATACGCCGCACTTTCGCCGCATAAATTGACAATTTCCGCGCAAAATATGCGGGGCTTGCATGATTCCATAATCACCGCATTTTAGTTGCAAAAAAGTCACATATATCTCAGCAGAAAGATGAAAAATGTTGTTTACTTCACACAAGAGCAGCCATTTTCCGCTGTTGCCATGGGAACGTTATGAAGTGATGTAATCTCGCCTAGTGAGAACACGTGTTGGGGGGGAATCACTTTGTTTTCTCTTTTTCATCAAACTGCAGTTTTTGCAAGTTCCCGCAATTTCATCGCATAAAACTGCATAAATATCCCGCATATTCCATCACATGTTTTAAGAAAACGTGCCGCATAATTAAGGATTTTTGCTTTTTTCGTCTCTTCAGACGCTGTCAGCCGCCGTCCAAACGTCCGTATGTTACGAGTTCGGCGTGAGAACGGGTCGGTGAGTTGTAGAGTCTGAATTGGCTCAGTGACGCTCATGAGTTTTTACTCATTAGGTATCGATATTTGGTAGTGAATGAAGACGTATTTTTCGATACTCGATACTAAGGAGGCAGTTTGGTCGGTGCCTAAAAAGTACCTACCCAGCCCTAGTGGTACATCGTAGTAGTTTTACATTTCATCTGAGTCTCAGACCTGACGACAAAAGTCCGTATGAGTTTTACCAATATTTAGTGAACCTCGTGCTTCTCTGGAACAAATATCTGGAACAAACTGCCAGAAAACTGCAGGTCCGCTGCAACTCTCAGCACTTTTAAATCAAAGCTGAAGACCTTTCTTTTTGATGTTGCCTTTCCGTGACTCATTTACCGAACTGTGAATTTTATTCTTGTATTTTATCTCATTTTAATTCTTATACTGAACTGCAAATTTCATTCTTGTATTTAATCCCGTTTTAATTTTGTATTCATTCAAATTTTTATATATATATATATATATTCTATTTTTGCTCTTTGCTTTTGATGTTTTGTGTAAAGCACTTTGCCTCGTGCTGAAAATGTGCTATCTAAATAAAATTGCCTTGCCTGCCTTCCGTATGAGTTTTAGCAATATTAAGTCAAACTCGTGCTTCTTTTATTTCAGTCCATTTTCATTTGACAACCCTCCTAACATTTTAGTTTTGTCATAAAGCCATGGAGCCTTTAGTCAAGCTTCAGTCACTGTGAACCAGATGTTCCAACTGTAACAGAAAGAGGAAAGGTCCATACTTAGCTCATGAGAAACCTGATTCTAATAAGTGCATTAGCATGACACTCCCATTATATCATTCTTGTGCATTTTGTAATGCCCCGTTGGCTGACTCTACCCCATCCCAGACTGGACCAGCGGCTCACTGGTCCAGATGGCAGCATGCCCAGCTGAGAGGGAAGTGGCTGCCTACATCAAATCCTGATGTGGGAAAGCAAACAGATGGGCCTGCAGCAGTCCTGGTCTCCCGTTGTGGAGTCCTCGGAGACAGAGACTATTTGACGTGAAGTTTATTACTTTGACCTCCATGGATGCTATTTTGTTCCCAATCATGGTTCAGAAAAAGTACATGAAATTGAAATAAAGCACACATAATATCTTCTAAAACCATTGTATTGTATGCCAGTGTATAAACTTTTATACAGCAAACATTTTAAAGGGACAATTATTACCACCTGGTTCATATGTATTAGTTGTTTTGGCTTATTTATGAAAGTTATGACAACATTTTACTCAGCAGCGTCACAGGACACAGGTAGACAGCTTCAAAAAGTCCAAAGGTTAGATTACAAACTTATCTTTGTCCCCAAAATGTCTGTTGTAATCATCTATCGCAAGGTAAATAACGCGACTATTGTTAAGGGCAATGTGTCAAGGTTGAACCAGGAAATGGCTCTGAAAAAATGCAATTCATTTTTACATTTTCACCTTTGGTCTCACATCCCACAAGTTGTTTAGATGATTGGGAATACATGGCCGTGATTGCTCAATATGGACTCTTGTTGCACAGCTGCGTTTAGCAGCATTGTTGCATCCTTAGCCTCAATTGGAACGGTCTTATTCACTGTGTGGGAGACAGTCCTGAAAGCATCCCATTGGAAAGTTGTAAGAAGAAGAAGAAGCTCTTTATCTGAGGTGAGCAGCGATGGATTATGAGCGGGGCAAAGCGACCACGTGTCCCTGGGCCTGAGAGGCTTACTGTGCATCAGGTGGTTTGTAATAATTAAATGTAATGTTTGATTGGGTATTTGCACGACTCAAGTATATATAAAGTGATAGGAAAAGGGCCTTAAAGCGTAACCAAAATACAACCTAGGGTGTTTTTGTGAATGTACGTGAGTCAAACTTTAGTTTAAAAGCATATTTAGGACGGAAGCTCCACTTTTAAGATTGACCGTATTCTTGTTTTTGGGTCAAATGGCCTTTTGAATGGGAGAGCTAGGGGCACTTTTATGCTAGCCTCAAAATATCTATTTTTAACCACTAAGAAGACTCGACACAACGTGAGACTTTGCTCCGAGTATCTCCAGGAGCTCTACACATTAACTCAGCATTGAGAACATTGTCTGTGGACCCAGAGTTTACTAAAAAGAAAGGTTTTAACAACTCACCGGAGCTCTGGTTGTTTCCGGTCGCCGCCGTCTCGGCAGTCAGAACGAGTCGATATCAGAACAAGCAGCAACAGATTTAGTATATCCCTTGTGCTCCGGTGGAGTTAATGTGTAGAGCTCCTGGAGACACTCGGAGCAAAGTCTCATGTTGTGTCGAGTCTTCTTAGTGGTTAAAAATAGATATTTTGAGGCTAGCATAAAAGTGCCCCTAGCTCTCCCATTCAAAAGGCCATTTGACCCAAAAACAAGAATACGGTCAATCTTAGAAGTGGCTCTTCTGTCCTAAATATGCTTTTAAAGTAAAGTTTGACTGGATGCATTTTGGCGAGAGTTACGCTTTAACATCGGGCGGCTCTATTACCTGATGTAGCGGCCTCTAGTCGTCTTGACGAGGGCGCCTGACCCAAAATCTGGTTCTAAAACCGTAATTATTTCAGCTTTGTGCCAATATGTTGCATGTTCCAAAATGTACGTCAGCAAACCTGGGGTCGGATAGCAAATTCAGAATAGAAAAAGTGTATGAAGTACAGAGACGGTGGGGGGAACAGGGGTGGAGCAGCTCATGTTTGCCCTGAGGTCCCCAGGAGTAATTATCCAGATTAGTCCAGTGCCTGGACTGATTTCTCACCAGTGAAACCACAGCTCTTAGCATCACATGCTGCCAGAATCCTCTTTTCCAACAGTTCACATGTAGAGCTACCACCCCCCCCCCAATCAGTGAAGATCAACTCTGCAGAATAAGACATATCGCAAACCTCTCAACTAACTGTGAAAATTACAAAAATTCATTTTTACTTTCAAAATATTTTTGTTACAGCCCTCGCCTCCGAGTTTTCACTGCCTTTAGGCGTTGTCCCAAACAATCTTTGTTTCCATATTTTGGGTATGATTGCTTATGCTGGCTCAGCCAACCCACCGAAATTATTGTTTATTAAAACTGGCTACCAATGACTTAGTGAAATTATGGCAGGCTTACTAATTGCCATAGCAATGCTGACAGATGCTGGTGATGTGACGGTTCAAATATGTTAATTGCAGCTCTGGGGGTCTAACTTCATATTGCATATCCATAAGCGCCACGGTGGAATTGCTTGCCAATCACACTGTTGCCAAAGTGTATTGCCAAAACAGTAATTTTTATTATCCATTTTGTTATTATTGTTATTATTATACCATATATGGAATGGCATTGGTCTTGTTGCAATGCAATGGTACAACATACTTCTGTCCAACTAGAAAAACCCTGCCAACAGGCAAAACATGTTTTCACCCTGAATACAACTAAAGTTTGTATTTCATTTTTGGGATAAAAACAAGATCAGTTATCACCAATAGATGGAAACTCAAACCGCCGTGGCAAATTGTTCGGTTCAGCTTTCTCTTTGAAAGCTCCCAGTCTGAGTCGAGTCACGTAAAAGTAGTCCAAACCTTCATCCCATTTCCGAGTCCTATTCCATGAACGCTCGAGGGCGAGTCCAAGTCATAAGTTCGCAAGCCCACGAGTCCAGAGAATAGCGACGAGTCGAAGTTGAGTACTCCATCACTTCCAATGGGATTACACTGAAAATATAACTTATGTAGTATTAAAGGAACACGCCGACTTATTGGGACATTATCTTATTCACCGTAACCCCGACAGTTAGACAAGTCAATACATACCCTTCTCATCTCCGTGCGTGTCGTAACTCTGTCTGACGGCTCCATCTAGCCTAGCTTAGCACAGATCCTGGAGGTAACCGGCTCCAACTAGCTTAGCTTAGCACAGATCCTGGAGGTAACCGGCTCCAACTAGCCTAGCTTAGCACAGATCCTGGAGGTAACCGGCTCCATCTAGCCTAGCTTAGCACAGATCCTGGAGGTAACCGGCTCCATCTAGCCTAGCTTAGCACAGATCCTGGAGGTAACCGGCTCCATCTAGCCTAGCTTAGCACAGATCCTGGAGGTAACCGGCTCCATCTAGCCTAGCTTAGCACAGATCCTGGAGGTAACCGGCTCCATCTAGCCTAGCTTAGCACAGATCCTGGAGGCAACCGGCTTCATCTAGCCTAGCTTAGCACAGATCCTGGAGGTAACCGGCTCCATCTAGCCTAGCTTAGCACAGATCCTGGAGGTAACTGGCTCCATCTAGCCTAGCTTAGCACAGATCCTGGAGGTAACCGGCTCTATCTAGCCTAGCTTAGCACAGATCCTGGAGGTAACCGGCTCCATCTAGCCTAGCTTAGCACAGATCCTGGAGGTAACCGGCTCCATCTAGCCTAGCTTAGCACAGATCCTGGAGGTAACCGGCTCCATCTAGCCTAGCTTAGCACAGATCCTGGAGGTAACCGGCTCCATCTAGCCTAGCTTAGCACAGATCCTGGAGGTAACCGGCTCCATCTAGCCTACTGCTCCCAATAAGTGACAAAATAACGGCAACATGTTCCTATTTCCATGTTGTGATTTGTATAGTCACAGCGTGTGTCATGTGACCTTGTTATTTGTACACGCTGTGACTATACAAATCACAACATGCATGCTTTTTCAATATTGATCCATATAGTTATTGACTGGGATGACTGAGTATTTATTACTTTTTGTACTTTTATATTCAGGTACGGCACAGCAAATTTCGTTGTACACAAGCTTGAGCAATGACAATATAGTCTATTCTATTGTGTGTGTGTGTATATATATATATATATATATATATATATATATATATATATATATATATATATATATATATATATATCGTGTAGCATAAAAGGACTACAGCTGCCTTCTGTTGTGTAACACTGTGTTGTAAAATGACACAAAATAAACCTTGATATGAAGTTACATGCATGAATACATGGTTATTGATGTGTTTCATCATTCATTACTTCACTAATAACAGTGCAATTAACTATAATTGAATGCGTCTGAATGTCTTGATTCCACTGGGATCATTAAGTGAGAATTTTGGAGCCGTTTCAGGACATATTTATGACACTTAGAAAATTACACAGTAAACCTAATCAGGTAATCGCTGTAATCGTTGGCACTGTATTTCATTTTGAAAACAGGTTCTAGTCCATACTTGTTTGTAACCATATACCTTGTGCTGTATGTCATTTATAAATATGAGATTTTATCATGTAGTATGTCTTAATTGGGGATTGCATCCACTCGGCTCTCACAGACCGTTCCCCATTATGTAAAAAGCTCACGTTTTGTCACGGCCATGTAATCAAAGTCAAGGTAAACTTTATTATCCACAGGTAGGAAATTCATGTGGTCACCATTACACGCTCCATTGTTATACAGCCTACTGCATAACATTAGAAACATAAATACAAAAACATTAACAGAAAGAAAAACAAGGACAAGACAGACAAGGCAGTAAAAACATTGAAGAAACATGACAAGCATGTATGAATAAATTCAATAAATTGAGTGCTGATATACAGTATGCTCATAGTTTAAATGCCTAAGAATTCTAGAAAGTCTATTGTTGTACAGTCTAATTGCTGTAGGCACAAAAGACTTGCTGTACCTTGTAGTCCTAATTTTTCTTTGCACGAGTCTGCCACTAAAGTGCTTTTTGCGGCGGACCAGCTATTGAAAGGAAGACCTCAGATTACAACACACACTCCACGATATCTTTACATAGCAAATAGTTGTTTACTGCTATATTAATGTTCTGAATATCGGGGACGGCCCATTTCTCCGACCCTCCATTGTTCCAACCTCTCAATAGCCTACAGCCCCCACTAGTCTGACGTCCCCCACTATGGCCACGCCAAGACCCGCTCTACTGAGCAGCTCGATTGGTTGGGGTTAGGCATGTGACCTCGAGTGGTTAAGGTTGGGATAGCCGATTGGTCGGGGGATAGGACCTGAACCAATGGGGTTACGTTACCTTGCGTAAGCACGGACGCCTGGCCAGTAAATGCTAGTGAAGGGCGGGTCTTGGCGTGGTCATAGTGGGATTTGTAATATCGCTGGTGGACGTCGGACTAGTGCATATAACCCTGACTGCAGACCCGCAGACCTCAATGTGGGCGGAGTTAAACGTTGAACCCCGCTGTCACGTCCGCCGTCACGTACCGCCGTCCCGCCGTCCCGCCGGCGAAATTACGAATCCCACTATGGGAACGCCAGGACCCGCCCTATGCCTACCTCTGATTGGCTCACACTTATACGTCACCTCCAGCACCGCCGCGCCGCCGACATTTCGCGCCGCACAGTTGGAAAGGAGACGCTAATATTGGTAAGAAGAATGAAACAACTATAAACGACGTATATTAACATAGTTTGCAGCAATCGTAGATTGCTAATCGTTGTATTAGCCACAATAGCTAATTTAAACGACGTATATTAACGTCCATGGTATCAACCGTAGCCTAAATGTCTCTACGGGAGAGAATGCAGCTCTCCCCTCTGAGGAGACTTTGATAGCAATATATAGGCTAGTTTAGGTATTAATATGTAGTTTAGAGTTTTGGTTGTTTCATTAGTGTGTGTATATATTCTGTATTTACCCTGTACCTCATTTAGCTCAGCCAATCAGAGGTAGGCATAGGGCGGGTCTTGGCGTTCCCATAGTGGGATTTCGCCGGCGGTACGGTGACGTACGGTGACGGCGGGGTTCAGCGTTTAACTCCGCCCACATTGAGGTCTGCGGGTCTGCAGTCAGGGGCTTCTCGACTAGTGGGCTGCAGGACCAAAGGGAATTTTTGGGGTTATTGAAAGGTCGGAACAATGGAGCGTCGGAGAAATGACACGGCACCCTGAATATTGAGTACAGCCCCTTTTGAGGACTGTTGAAGAACCTTTTTCATTGGATAAATAAAGCCATGAGGCATCATTGAGGTTTTCAGTACAGGCTACATCTGCTGCCTGTTCACTGTCAGTAGCATCGTCAGTGCTGCTCCTCACCTTTCAGAACTGCTCCAGCAGGGGACCCCAAACTTCTCTTTCCCGAGCCACATTAACCAGCTCTGACTGGGGGATCCCGAGGTGTTCCCAGGCCAGGTTGGAGATGTAATCCCTCCACCTAGTCCTGGGTCTTCCCCGAGGCCTCCTCCCAGCTGGACGTGCCTCCACCTAGTCCTGGGTCTTCCCCGAGGTCTCCTCCCAGCTGGACGTACCTCCACCTAGTCCTGGGTCTTCCCCGAGGCCTCCTCCCAGCTGGACGTACCTCCACCTAGTCCTGGGTCTTCCCCGAGGCCTCCTCCCAGCTGGACGTACCTCCACCTAGTCCTGGGTCTTCCCCGAGGCCTCCTCCCAGCTGGACGTGCCTGGACCACCTCCCTAGGGAGGTGTTCCAGGGGGCATCCTTACCAGATGCCCGAAATAGAAAATAATTAGCTTAATTTTGAGACCCCGTAAAAGTTGTTTTTGGTTTTCCTATAGAAATTGGACTCCCAGGAGCCAATGGAGTTCATGGGATTATAGTCCTGCCGTGCGTTTATTTAACCCTTGTGTTGTACTCGGGTCAAATTTGACCCGTTTTCAAAGTTTTTTATATCAGAAATATGGGTTTCTTACAACCAAATTGCCCCCAAAATAACTAGGACGCATGCATGTACGTTAACCCATACAACGTACATGCATCGTAGTTGTTTTATTTAATTTCACAGCATTTGAAAAATAAATGTTTAAATGGTTTCAAAACTGTGACATAAACCAGTCTGTGATTCACTCCACATCCTCTGACCTTCACTATTCTATTAGTCACAATAACTCATCATTTCTGCTTCTTTTCAAACTCAAAAATGAGGTATAATGCTACTTAAATTAGGTAAGTTTACCATGAATAAAATCCAGCATGAACATAAAGTGAAAGTGACAAGTTCATGGCCGACGGTGAAGGCAACACGAGGGTTAAAAAAAGGATGACTGACCCCATACGGGAGAGATCTCTTAAAAGAAAGCCGGGACGGTTCGGGACGATCTTGGTATCAGTGGTACTGTGTAAGCACATACACATGGAAAAAAGAACTTAATAACAAACCGTATGTGTGGCTTATTTGCTCTACTGCTTGTTTGTTGACTCTGCCGTTCCTCCTGTGCAGCCCTCGGCTCACATTCCCATCAAGCCACGACCCATCCTGTGCTGCTCAGAGACCGGCCAAAGGAGCCTTGTCCGGGTCCTCTCTTCCACAGTAGTCTGAACGTTGACTGATCCCCGGGCAGGAGGGAGAGATCGCAGGGTGAGCGGTTCATGCACCGTAGATTGGCGCAAAGGCGCACGTGTCAAACTCGAGGTCCGAGGGCCAAATCCGGTCCCTCGCAGGGTTTGATCCGGCCCGCATTTCAGTTTAGGTTCACAATTAGGTTCGCTTCTTTTTGGTGCTTCTTTCTATGACTTTTTCAGCGGTTTATGTGCTTTTTTCAATGCTTTAGGCACTTTGTTGTAACATTTTTGATGCTATACTCAATGTTTTGCCACTTTTTTAGAGGTTTTTGGCGCTTTTTTCGACATTTTTTACGCCTTTTCAGCGGTTTATGTGCTTTTTTCAATTCTTTAGGCACTTTGTTGTAACATTTTTGATGCTTTACTCAATGTTTTGCCACTTTTTCAGAAGTTTTTGGCGCTTTTTACAAGGTTTTTGTCACTTTTTCAGATGCTGTTTTTCAGCCTTTTTCCAACTTTTTTGGCGCTTTTTCAGCGTATTTGTCGCTGGCTGAGGAACTTTTTGGGGCTTTATGAGGCCCAACATGTAAGTGAGAAGACTACAGTATATGAGACATGCAATAATACAGTCAAAATATTTGAATTTTTCTCTTAAATAAACACATGTCAATAATCTCTACGTGTCTGGCCCTTGATGGGATTCTCATTTTCCAGTGTGGCCTTCTGGGAAACTGAGTTTAACACCCCTGGTGTAAGGGGAGTAGGGTTGGGCATCGAGAACCGGTTCCAACTCTGAATCGTTTCAGAAATCATGATTCCAATGGAACCGTTTTATTTATTGGAATCGTTTGGAAATTGGGTTTTGATTCCAAAACGTGGTTTCCGTTGCAAGCGCCAGGCTCTCGTTGCGTTGCAGCACAGCAAGCGGCGCTCTGAAGTGTGGCTTTATTTTACATTGAGACATTGAGGTAAAACTGTAAATCACCATTGAATCAAAATAAAGTTGTCCTCTTATCTGTGAAATAAGCATGTGACCCGTTTCAACTCCACACATCAAAGAATCGGAATCGAGAATCGATAAGAACCGGAATCAAAAGGATAAATCACAACTGGAATCACAGTTGTTAAAATCAAAACAATGCCCGACCTTAAAGGGGAGGGGCAAGAGCCAGTCCCTCCAGAAAAACACAGAATGTTTTTGTGATTGTTGAGGGCAAAAATCCTTGATTATGCGGCACGTTTTCTTAATAAATGCGATGGAATATGCGGGATATTTATGCAGTTTTATGCCATGAAATTGCGGGAACTTGCAAAAATTGCAGTTTGATGAAAAAGAGAAAACAAAGTGATTCCCCCCCAACACCGTGTTCTCACTAGGAGACATTACATCACTTCATAATGTTCCCATGGCAACAGGGGAAAATGGCTGCTCTTGTGTGAAGTAAACGCAACATTTTTCAACTTCCTGCTGAGATATATGTGACTTTTTTGCAATGAAAATGCGGGGATTATGAAATCATGCAAGCCCCACATATTTTGCGTGGAAATCGGCAATTTATGCAGCGAAAGTGCGCCGTATATGTATGTAAATATGTAAATATGCAGACTTTGGCTGGTTATGCATTGAATTATGCGATCGCATAATCACGTTTTTTCTGGAGGGAGTGTGTAGATATGTCCCAATTCAGGGGCTGCAGCCTTCGGAGGTCTACCTCTGTCCGCGTCCTTCAAATCCCACGAAGGCCGAACCGAGCGGCGTCTGAAATGAGTCTAGTCTAAGCAGCATTTCCTGTTTACGTCAACTGATGGTGGCTAAAGGCTTCCTGAAGCCCGAGGCACAGCGCTGTGAGGTATGACAGAGGATGAAGCAGAGTTCAGCAAGAGGAGATAGGCCTCTCCAAATAAAAAAAAAAAGTCCCACATTGAAGTGTTTTCTCTAAAAACCTCTGAGACATTTGAGATAAGTTTTCACCCCGAGATGCATCACAATGTCTTCCCTGTGCTTCCCCCTCCTCAGCTCAGCGAGCAGTGGCTACAGGGAACTCCACGACCTGAGGAGATGGTGGGTGGTGAACAGTGGAGGCGAAGTAATGCGCAGGAAAAGCATCCCCAGAATCCTTTGGCCGCTGCCAAAGTTAACATACACCAGGGGATTCGGTATCAAAGTTTCCAATATTTGGCTCCACAAACACAATAGCCACTACAAAAACACAAGCCGAGGAGTTCCCTGCTGGCTATTCAAATAGAAAACGTTTAATTATGAACATTTGGGAAATCAAACTGCTATGCCTGAGTACTTTGCACCAGGCTCCCTCCCATGCTTGAAAGCATAGCTCAAAGTCTTTCACCAACATCCAAAGTCCGCTCAGTTTCACCATTGTCATCCCGCTCCGTAGGGCAGTGTTTCCTCATTTCAACTTCATTTATGTAGTTAAGATGAAGGGGAGCCTGCTGGACAGGCCACAGCGTATAACGGCGGGATTAACAGGCAGAAAAAAAAGGAAACGTTGGTATGATGTTATTTGTCATTTTTGATATTTGAGCCTTGGAAAGGAAAAGTTTGTTCTATCTGGTTTAACATCTGCAAGGCTTCTGATTGCCATTGCCTGAGGCTAGCTCAGCTAATCAGTGAAGGCTGAATGCTAATATGGAATATTAAGGAAACTTGACTGTGCATTTAGACACTAGGAAAACATGATCACATACAGTGCTATGGCAAACGTCCAAATGAATATCACACTTTTATTGACAGATAGTTAAACCGCTTGACAATTCATTCATAGTCCATTATTCCAGTTTGTTGTTTGGGACTACTTCTCACTCACAAATCATTTAGCATTCTGACTTTTCTAATGACCTCTACATCCTCCATTCAGTTATTCCATCTCCATGATGCATGATCGTTTCCCTCTCTGCCAGGTGCACAGTGTAACTGCTATTCCCTTTTTTTACTGACATTTAATGTATACACAGTATTAATCACTGATTTGGCAACGCGCAGTGACACAATTTATCATAAAGGTTGTTTGTTAGGCATCCCTGTAACAATGTCAGACAGGGCTAATAAATCTTACATTTGGAAAGTTTACAGAGTATTTTATTTTAATGGTATCCACAAACATAATCAATATATGTAAGGATTTTGAAATTAAGCTACTTTAGAGTTTGTCTGTATAGATGTTCTCCAGCAAGTCAAGGCTGAGTGTGTAAATTACACCTTATATAACATCTATACCACACAGGGCTATGTTTGAAAAAGCCACGGCCATTTCCCAACACTTACCCCAGTTATAAAGGCGCTGACACACCAACCAGATTATCCAACCTGATCTCACAGAATTCCCTGATATGGACACGGGCCCATAACTCAAAATCTGTGCGCCCATCACGGAATATTTGAACACGGCCCCTTAAGTTAAAGATGCCATATTCTGCTCATATATATATATATATATATATATATATATATATATATATATATATAATTTAAACAAGACAAAGTACAATCTTGAACATTCATATATATATATATATATATATATATTGATTGCGCGGCACGTTTTCTTAATAAATGTGATGGAATATGCGGGATATTTATGCAATTTTATGCGATGAAATTGCGGGAACTTGCAAAAACTGCGGTTTGATGAAAAAGAGAAAACAAAGTGATTCCCCCCCCAACACCGTGTTCTCACTAGGCGACATTACATCACTTCATAACGTTCCCATGGCAACAGGGGAAAATGGCTGCTCTCGTGTGAAGTAAACAACATTTTTCATCTTCCTGCTGAGATATATGTGACTTTTTTGCAACGAAAATGCGGGGATTATGAAATCATGAAAGCCCCGAATATTTTGCGTGGAAATCGGCAATTTATGCGGCGAAAGTGCGGCGTATTTGAAAAAAAAAGCCTGAACGAGCTCCTGGGAAACGTGATGCCAGGACTCGCCGACTGACTGCAAGTCTCTCTGGTAAACTTACCGGGTTAAGATGAGTTTTGTTTTTTTTGTGAATGAAAGGCTCGATCTGACGAAGTAGCTCACTGAATCAAATCATTGACGGCACTGTTGCTGCCTGTTCTGCCGTTGTTTATCTTTTTCTTCTTCTTCTAGTCCTTAGAAAGAAAAACATCGGTAGCCTTTGCTCCTTAGCGCCACTCAGGAGAAGACTGCAGCTAGTGTCACGACCACCACGCGCGAGTATAAATACTCACGGCGGTCCCGTGATGTCACAATTTCCGCACGCACTGTTGAAAGCGCTAGTATATCTGGGCCTTAATTTGGAGGCCCCCCTGCATTGACTCTGAGGACCCCCTAGGGGTCACGGGACCCCCTGTTGAAGATCCCTGATCTAAACTGCCGTGAGACCGCGTTGCTGTACAATCTATCCTGTGTTCAAACAGCTACGGCTCTCGAACGTGCGACTGCCATTCATCTCCGTTTCATCCCCTTTCATCTTAAGCTCCTACCATCCTTTCTGACACCTTCCTCTGTTCTGCTATATGTGCTAATGTCTGGGGGTGGCCACGTCGTCCTGCCATCCAAACAGCTCTTACATAGCAGCCACAGGTGGCTCCTGCTGCCCTGCAGCTCCAGGCCCTCCTCCGCCAAACACAACAGCAGTCAGGCCCAAGAGGCCCATGTCAAATAGCTTCTTTAGTGAGTGCACCGAGGTCTGACGGATCATTTTCTTCTTTTCATCTGAAGCTCTTGGTGTTGGGGAGTTGACTGCCGAGTCCTACACAAGCACATTCCCTTCTCCTGCAGCTGAACGGCTCATTGTCATGTTGATATGTGGATACAGCAGAGAGCAGTTCGGATCAGGGCGTGTTCAAAACGAAACATGCTCGTAAATGATCAAAAAAGGTTGAAAGGTCAAGTTGTTACAGACCCCTGCTGTAATTACAGGTACCCGCTCATGGAACAAACTACCTTACGTTCATGTGCATTTTACAATTACATAGAGTAACTTTTCAGGACAAAAACAATTAGACAGATTGATGGCCTCATTAAGTCCTGACTTTCTGTTTGAGTTTGCAGTGTGAAAACAGGGAGTGTGGTTATGGCAACAAAACCATCAAAAAATAACATGTAAAAGAGCATTTTATACTCCCAAAAAGATCTGGTGTTGCAGCACACTCCCTGCCACTGGGAGGCCTACCTCGCCAACACGTTCTCACTCCCATCACGTCAAAAAGCGGCGCTTGCTCAGGTGCCTTTGGCGTTTGTTATTCAATTCAATTTTATTTATAAAATCAATTCATAACAAGAGTTATCTCAGGACACTTTACAGATAGAGTAGGTCTAGACCACACTCTATGCTTTACAAAGACCCAACAATTCTAGTGATTCCTGAAGAGGAAGCATTCAGTGCGACAGTGGCGAGGAAAAACTTCCTTTTAGGGAGAAACCTGGGACAGACCCGGGCTGCGTCTCAAACCGCCTACTGTCACACTTCACACACTTAGTTTTAAGTATATAGTGTAGATAACGAAGTCAGAGCACTGAAAGTACCAGGATGACCCCCTAAAAAAAGTCAAAAAATTCAGTGTAGAACGATGGACGCTACACGCACTAAACGGGCGCCATCTTGACTACAAAGCGGAAAGGGGGAGGGACCAGGGACGTTGACCGGCAGCCGATTGGACGAACGCGTCACGTGCGTATTAGCTCTCGCGGATTTCACATCCGAGCTTAACGGCGGTCAGACGGCGGCTCGTTTGGAATACGATCTCGAATTTTACGAAAATAGTTCACCGAAACGTGTTTCTGAAGACATTTTAAGCGAGAAACAGGCCGTCGTGCAGTCGCTGAATCTGTCTTCATCTCAGATCAACTAAGGTCAGTTTAGAAGATCTTCATCAGATTCTGAGAGGCGGCGAGCCGAGCCGACCGCTCGTCATTTCCGGTAAATGCTTTATCATAAGTGTTTCATTTGGGACGATACTAACCATCGACAGCGGGCGCTACGGCAGGAAGTGGTCAGTGTACATTAGCAGTGTACTGACCCAAGTAGGCGGTTTGAGACACAGACCCAGACTCTTTGTAGGCGGGGTCTGACGGAGCCGCTTGGGGGGGGTGATGAACGGCGGCAATAACAGTCACAGTGAAGATAATGGATCAGTGACTAGAAATAGTGGTCTTAGTAGTTCACGGCGTAACAGGGCACCGCAGGGCGTCACAGGACGTAGCAGGGCACAGCAGGTCGTATTCACGCAAAAAGTCTCCTTTAGCGTCACATTTAGACGCGATTGGTCGGGACGTACGATTAACTGACACGCGGCGCGACAACGGGACAGTTAGGTTTAGGAGATCGTGGGTGGGGCTACAAAATGTACGACTCAGTGACACGCAGGAATAGAACTGGACGCAAATTTGTTGGAAAAATTTGGGATAATGTAAAAAATATATATATATATAATTTAAACAAGACAAAGTACAATCTTGAACATTCATATATATATATATATATATATATAACATAGGTATAGTCATTTTTAATGCAGAATGATTACATACTATATCCAGTCCCTTCCAGAAAAACACGGAGTTTTTTTGTGATTGTTGGGGGCAAAAATCCTTGATTATGCGGCACGTTTTCTTAAAATATGTGATGGAATATGCGGGATATTTATGCAAATTTATGCGATGAAAATGCGGGAACTTGCAAAAACTGCAGTTTGATGAAAAAGAGAAAAAACAAAGTGATTCCCCCAACACCGTGTTCTCACTAGGCGACATGACATCACTTCATAACGTTCCCATGGCAACAGGGGAAAATGGCTGCTCTTGTGTGAAGTAAACAACATTTTTCATCTTCCTGCTGAGATATATGGGACTTCTTTGCAACGAAAATGCGGGAATTATGAAATCATGCAAGCCCCGCATATTTTGCGCGGAAATTGGCAATTTATGCGGCGTATTTGAAAAAATGCGCCCGCCGCATAAATATGCAGACTTTGGCTGATTATGCGTTGAATTCTGCGATCGTATAATCACGTTTTTCTGGAGGGAGTGTATATCTGTAATGTACAAGATTGTACTTTGTCTTTTGTCTTCTCTGTGGCCTTTTTTTTTCTAGAATACATTCAACAGTCATACTGGGGGTCATCCATCGTGAAAGTTAAGGATACCAGTATGTGCATCAACAGGAGCCTCCGTAGACCACAGCACAGCGAGGGGTACCACTCCTTCTTTATCTTGGATATTCTCACCTTCTCTCCGTTACTGACATTATATATTGTAAAACCCAGCTGGATGCAGCGAGACCACGGACGTTTTCTGGAGGTTTCTTCGGGGTTTCTGGGAAGGGAAAGAAATCCATTACTGGTGAAGAAATAGTCTTGGCAGGTTGGGGAAATGTACATACACCAAAAAGATAAATGACCACACATCTTGACAGAATAACTCCTGGAAAGCACTGAACATTACACATAATGATATGGAGCAGTGTGTGAGCACTTGACAGTGGAATTTTCCATCAAATTTTTTTTTTAAGTGTTCCTGCACTGTATTGTACAGGGTTGACTTGTCCCATACTTGTTGACTTGTAGCCTGAGCAAACAGCCCATTTTGTGTGGCATGTGAATATATCTCCATCTTAAGACTTTGATCTGCAGTGTATCAGCCCACCCTCGTCCCACCCCACAGCGGGCCAAACCGTACTATTCACTCTGGGCTTCCTTGCAGTCGGCAAAATGTGCCGAGCTCTTTTCATGTCCTACTGTAAACACAGGGCAGCTCAGATTTAGAGCAGAGATGGATCAGGGTGACTGAGCACCCAGATTTGAGCTGGATGACAGGATTTGTACCTGAAGTTCACTTTAAGCCTTTCTTAAATACCTCAAAACATTTGCATGTTGTGTTTCCAGCTTGAGGCCTTGGCAGGTGGGTAACATGACTCTCGCTAGCTCCATGGAATACGACTCTTTTCTTCAGGAGCCACTGGTTGCCAATATTAAACTTTGCCAAGTTACAACGTCAGTGCATGTCGATTAAGCACCACAAAATGAAAACGGGTCCAAGTGTGAACATTATGTTCTATAACATGTTCTCGCAATAGAAAGAAAAATATGTTCAGGACATGTTTTTTTGTTATGTTTATGCAAAGATTACAGTCCTGCTTTACGCTTTACTTGTCAGTGACGATGCAAAACGATGATTTAAGTGTCTGAAAATCTAAACTGACTGACCGCTACACAGTCATCTACAGTGTTCAGTTCAAATTTATTTATAAAGCACGTATAAAAACAACTCTAGTTGACCAAAGTGCCTAACAAGTTCCAACAATAAAAATAGAAAATCAACCAGATAATATACACAAACAAACAATATACAATACAAAATAACCAGCAGTATAGAAATATCAAGGTATCAAAACTCAACTTGAATTGAAAGCCCCTGAATAATAACGGGTCTTAAGCAAGGACTTGAATGTTTCAGCGGTCTGAGCTGTTCTTATAGGAACAGGTAAACTAGTCCAGAGAGTGTTATATAGGGAGGAGACAATAAGTGAACAACGGAGTGATTATGAACACAGCTAGGCTTAATTTCTACATCAGTTGATGAATAACTGATAAAACTGATGTATGTTTATTGAGATAACTAAGATAAATAATATCTATAATCACAAGTAGTTTTTAAGTATGTTTCTGGTGCACTTTCGCAATTATACTTTTATTTATGTTACAGCTGTTTTATATTGTTCTTCTAATTTTTTTTATATACATATAAAAAAAATATATGGTTTATGGTATGTGTATATGTTTTTATGTTTGAATGTATTTTTTCTTATATTGTTTGTAGAGCTGACTCTAATGTACTTGTATGGCCCGGTACCTGATCAACCTATAGAGAGAATAATGTTGACACATCCAAAAGAGATTTTAAGTAACATTTCACGAAAATAACACAATATACCTCAGCATAATCACATATATATCCATTTCATTCTACAATAAATGAATACAACAAACATAGAAAACATAGATATTTCTCAATTCATTCATAAATATAATAATATCTACGTTAACAAAGAATACCAGTTAAGTTATAGTTATGGTTGCCGACATGACTAAAATCTGCACCAGTCAATATCTTCTTACTAGTTACTAAGAACACACAAACAGGGTGATACCGCGGGTCGCATGTGTCCAACTCGAGGCCCGCGGGCCAAATCCAGCCCCTCGCAGACTTTGATCCGGCCCGCTTATCAATTTAGGATCCCAATAATTTTGGCCCACTTAGTTTTTGTCACTTTTGCCACATTTTTTTCTGATGTTTTTGCCGCTTCTTTCGATGTTTTTGCCGCTTTGTTTGACCTTTTTCTGCGTTTTTTTTTTTATTTTTATGATGGCTAAGGAACTTCTTTACTTACTTTTTGGGGAATTTAAGTCGACCAAACTGTAATTGAGAAGACTTTACGAGGCAAAAAGTCAATAATACAGTCAAAGAAATTTGACTTTTCTCCTAAATAAAAGCATGTCAGTCAACACAGGACTTTTACCCAGAAGACCGGGGATCAGGTCCCGGGGTGTGGCGTGTCGTTTCACCGTAAAACAACCTCCGTATAGATGCTTCCCATTCTGACCAGCACGAATACATAACGTAAATGACAAAATCTTGTCTGTGTAATAACCATAGACAGTATATAAAATGGACCCGGCTACTCCGCTGTTTTTGACGGAGACCAGTGAGGTCTCTTCCCCGGTGATGGCTGAGCGTTACTGCGCAGCCTCAAACTGAGCTTGATGACGTAGATGTGACGTGAGCAACGTGTCTGAACGTTGTAAGTCTTCTGGTAGCTGTGCCAAGAGAAATCTCAATCATTCCCAATCTATCAGAGACGGAGAGCGTAGGTATATGTAAGGAGATAACATAGGCACAGGCTAATTACTGCTAACTAAAATGCTAGTTAACATTAGTAATTAAACTAAACAGCTGATGTAAGTCCAAACTGCCTGCGAGCTTCTCCTGTACTGTACGGTAATTCCTCTACTATGAGACAGTCTCGTGGTTATGACCCAACCGTTAGCCTATTTTTATAAAAACGTCTGCTACGGAGCCATAACGTGAGGTACAAGGTAACGGAGCCTTTTATACATTGTCGTGTTTCTTTAGAAATAAACAACGGACAAATAAAGTCTTTAAACGCTTCAGATGTAAAGTTATTGGCTGTCAAAGTGACGCCAGAATGAATGGAAGTCAATGGGATGCTAACGGCGGGTGATGGGAACAGGGCTAGCAAAATGGCGCCATCGCGGCTTCGCTCAGAGGAGAGACGCCCGCCCCCCTTGGTAATAACGTGACAATTTCATGAACTGCCGTGAGACCGTGAGACCGTGTTGACGTCTCCGGCCCTTGACGTGACTCTTATTTTCCAGCGTGGCCCTTAGTGAAGTTGAGTTTGACGCCCCTGCCGTAGGTACACAAATAGCTGGTGCAACCCATTCCTGGAGAAGTGGTGTTTTTTTGTAAGTGAGAGGTAGTTGGGATGGGGGGGGGGAGGAGGTGGTATCTTGGCACAGGAACTGTTATTGCATGTCTGCAGGTGTTTGGTAATTGGATTAATGCAGGAGCAGAAAGAGGAATGTCCTTCCTCCTCAGACCGAGAAGCCCCAAGGACAGACATGTACAGTATGTTACGTACGAGTGGGCGAGGGAATCATTGATGACAAGCTTTATCTACCCCACAACTCACCCACGCAGCACCTCCCGTAACTCCACGAGAGTTTTTTGAAAAAGCCCCCGGCCCGGCGCTGTGCTCGCCTTCCAGACTGGGAGTTTATCTAAAAGCAGCAGGAAAACAAGAGCAGCGTGGATGAAGGATGACGATGAAGGGCCTCCTCAAGGTTGGATCCCTCGCCAAGAGCAACTTGGGTAACCTTGGCCAAACAACCACCCCCACCCGCCCCCGCCCCCCCCATGGTCACCTTCCACCCACCGTGTCTGGATGAAACCAGCGCTTTGTGGGGCTTTAGACAAAACAATTGTCACTGTGATGCTCTAAAAGGCCAACCCGGTCTCAAAGAAGTTTGTGAAATGGTCACATAATTTTTTTATTTTTTTTTATTTATTTTTTTTTTCCGTGGTGGTCAGCACGTTATTTAATCTAATGTATAATAATAATAATAATAATAATAATAATAATAATAATAAATTGAATTTATATAGCACTTTTCATAGACTCAAAGTCGCTTTACATGGAGCTAGATTAGAAAGTAGAACAAAACAGGACAATACAAGACAAGATTCAGTCACAGAAGAAAAGGGGGCTACAGATAGGCAGAGGTGAAGACATGGGTCTTGAGGCGGGACTGGAAGATGGCGAGGGACTCAGAGGTGAAGAGATGGTCTTGAGGCGGGACTGGAAGATGGTGAGGGACTCAGAGGTGAAGAGATGGTCTTGAGGCGGGACTGGAAGATGGTGAGGGACTCAGAGGTGAAGAGATGGGTCTTGAGGCGGGACTGGAAGATGGTGAGGGAGTCAGAGGTGAAGAGATGGTCTTGAGGCGGGACTGGAAGATGGTGAGGGACTCAGAGGTGAAGAGATGGGTCTTGAGGCGGGACTGGAAGATGGTGAGGGAGTCAGAGGTGAAGAGATGGTCTTGAGGCGGGACTGGAAGATGGTGAGGGACTCAGAGGTGAAGAGATGGTCTTGAGGCGGGACTGGAAGATGGTGAGGGACTCAGAGGTGAAGAGATGGGTCTTGAGGCAGGACTGGAAGATGGCGAGGGACTCAGAGGTGAAGAGATGGTCTTGAGGCGGGACTGGAAGATGGTGAGGGACTCAGAGGTGAAGAGATGGTCTTGAGGCGGGACTGGAAGATGGTGAGGGACTCAGAGGTGAAGAGATGGGTCTTGAGGCGGGACTGGAAGATGGTGAGGGACTCAGAGGTGAAGAGATGGTCTTGAGGCGGGACTGGAAGATGGTGAGGGACTCAGAGGTGAAGAGATGGGTCTTGAGGCAGGACTGGAAGATGGCGAGGGACTCAGAGGTGAAGAGATGGGTCTTGAGGCGGGACTGGCAGATGGTGAGGGACTCAGAGGTGAAGAGATGGTCTTGAGGCGGGACTGGAAGATGGTGAGGGACTCAGAGGTGAAGAGATGGGTCTTGAGGCGGGACTGGAAGATGGTGAGGGACTCAGAGGTGAAGAGATGGGTCTTGAGGCGGGACTGGAAGATGGTGAGGGACTCAGAGGTGCGGATCTCTTGGGGGAGGGAGTTCCAGAGCCAGGGAGCTGCCCTGGAGAAGGCTCTGTCCCCAAAACTGCGGAGTTTGGACTTGTGGATGCAGAGGAGACCGGCTGAGGTGGATCTGAGGGACCGTGAGGGTTGGTAGGGGGAGAGGAGACCGGCTGAGGTGGATCTGAGGGACCGTGAGGGTTGGTAGGGGGACAGGTGGTCAGTGAGGTATGAGGGGGCCAGATGGTGGAGGGCTTTGTAGGTGAGGACCAGGATTTTGTAGGTGATCCGGTGGGAGATAGGAAGCCAGTGGAGTTGTTTTAGGACTGGAGTGATGTGGTGCCAGGATTTGGATCCCATGTATTTCAATGGGAAGCATCTTTTCGTGATGACAGCACGACTACGGTACAATGAAATTTGACTGAAAGACACAATTATATTAATTGCAATTATTTCTGAGACAGTTAATTTTACAGTGAAACTTGGAATTGTTACAGATCTAATGACTATTTATGAAAATTAAAACATGGCAGTAGCTCACTTTGTAGGAACTTGTCTTGGGAGCTGGAGATCACCAGGGCATGGGGCGGTATTTCTTGCCAAAATAATAATATATAATATAATAATAATTGTCAGTGTAAGCTGATGTACCAACCCAGTCTCACGGCAGTTCGTGAAATGGTCACGTAATTTAATCTACTGAATCGTGTACACGGACACGTTTATCTAGTTTTATTTCGTATGGTCAGCATGTTATTTAAATGTATATATTATATTTATATTATTATATTATGATATATAAAAATATAATATAATATAATAATAATAATAATAATAATAATATTATTATTATTATTATTATTATTAATTTTTTTTTAATATAATAATTATATAATATAATAATATAATAATAATAATTATATTATTATTCATTATATTATATCTTAATTATTATTATTAATTATTATTATTATTATTATTAATTATTATTATTAATTATTATTATTATTATTATTGTTATTTTTAATATAATAATAATAATTATATAATATAATATAATAATAATAATAATAATAATAATAATTGTATTATTATTCATTATATTATGTCTTAATTATTATTATTAATTATATTATTATTATTATTATTATTATAATTATTATATAATATAATAATAATATAATATAATATAATATAATATAATATAATATAATATAATATATTATATTATATTATTATTTATATTTATATATTTGTATTTCAATGGGAAGCATCTTTCGTGATCATAGCACGACTACGGTAGCGAGTAATATGAAAGGCCGAATATATCTGCATAAGGAGGTTGGTTGGGCGGGGGGGGGGGGATGGGTCAAACAACACAGGACTTTCACCCAGGAGGTGAACAGAGACAGGAAACAGACAAGAAATTGACTAAACTGCATAGTGCCCCTGTAAGTCAAGTCCTTAATAAAGTCGCTTTTTTTTACACCCAAGATATAGCACTCCAACCTGTAGTATCCAGAGTATATTCAAACTCCGATATAGTTACTTTTACTTTGTCTACACTACTAAAGAGCCACCTTCTCCAGAAAGAGTTTTCTTCAGTGTATCAGGGATTTCTGTTCACACTTCTGCATGAACTATATATTGTTTAGTACAGTGTCCTTTGGTCCCCGCTACAGTTAGCGCGTTAAACCAGCAAACATTATTTGTGTGAAAAAAACCTTCAACAACCTCAGATAATATGAATAGGACCTTGGCCAGTGGCAGCCTGTGTAGCAATTTTGAAATAACAGTCATGTGCATTTAATTATTGCATTGGGATTTATCCTTTCTGTTCAAATTATGGATGATATTGTCCTTTAGCTCACTGATTGTGCCTCGAACATGAACTGCTGGAACAAGATTTATTTTTTGAAATGAAAAGTTGAAGTTATTTCATAAAATGTCAAAACAGTTATGGGACTGAACAGAAGGAACACAGATGGAGCGTCCATGAAAGTGTCAAATCAAGTCACGTCACGGGTTATGCCAAGTCAAGTTAGGTCGAGTCCCTGGTTAAAGGTATAATGGAGGATTTTCCCAAATTTTAGACAAGAACCGCCCTCTCCACTTTTTGAAAAAATGCACATGTGCAACACTACCTGCTCCCGAGAAGGAACGCCTATTAAACGTGTGCACGAGAGAGCGTGCACGAGCCTGGTTCTCCTCGTGCACGCTCTGTTTACAAGTTGCTGTCGGCATGGCTCTACAAGCCGACTTTCCAAAAGAAGATTTGCACTTTTTCCACTACGTCAGACTCGCCACCGGTAAGTGGAAATCTATTTAGGACAAGCATCTCTATAGCTAACGTTAGCACGCTACAGGCCAACAAACAAGCTATCGCCGAGAGGGGGGGGGCAGCGGTCGGAGGCCTTTATATACCGTCTATGGTCGGAGGCCTTTATATACCATCTATGGTCGGAGGCCTTTATATACCGTCTATGGTCAGAGGCCTTTATATACCGTCTATGGTCGGAGGCTTTTATATACCGTCTATGGTCGGAGGCTTTTATATACCGTCTATGGTCGGAGGCCTTTATATACCGTCTATGGTCGGAGGCTTTTATATACCGTCTATGGTCGGAGGCCTTTATATACCGTCTATGGTCGGAGGCCTTTATATACCGTCTATGGTCGGAGGCTTTATATACCGTCTATGGTCGGAGGCCTTTATATACCGTCTATGGTCGGAGGCTTTTATATACCGTCTATGGTCGGAGGCTTTTATATACCGTCTATGGTCGGAGGCCTTTATATACCGTCTATGGTCGGAGGCCTTTATATACCGTCTATGGTCGGAGGCCTTTATATACCGTCTATGGTCGGAGGCCTTTATATACCGTCTATGGTCGGGGGCTTTATATACCGTCTATGGTCGGGGGCTTTATATACCGTCTATGGTCGGAGGCTTTATATACCGTCTATGGTCGGAGGCCTTTATATACCGTCTATGGTCGGAGGCTTTTATATACCGTCTATGGTCGGAGGCTTTATATACCGTCTATGGTCGGAGGCTTTATATACCGTCTATGGTCGGGGGCTTTATATACCGTCTATGGTCGGAGGCCTTTATATACCGTCTATGGTCGGGGGCTTTATATACCGTCTATGGTCGGGGGCTTTATATACCGTCTATGGTCGGAGGCCTTTATATACCGTCTATGGTCGGGGGCTTTATATACCGTCTATGGTCGGGGGCTTTATATACCGTCTATGGTCGGAGGCCTTTATATACCGTCTATGGTCGGAGGCTTTTATATACCGTCTATGGTCGGAGGCTTTATATACCGTCTATGGTCGGAGGCCTTTATATACCGTCTATGGTCGGGGGCTTTATATACCGTCTATGGTCGGAGGCTTTATATACCGTCTATGGTCGGAGGCTTTTATATACCGTCTATGGTCGGAGGCCTTTATATACCGTCTATGGTCGGAGGCTTTTATATACCGTCTATGGTCGGAGGCCTTTATATACCGTCTATGGTCGGAGGCTTTTATATACCGTCTATGGTCGGAGGCCTTTATATACCGTCTATGGTCGGAGGCTTTTATATACCGTCTATGGTCGGAGGCCTTTATATACCGTCTATGGTCGGAGGCTTTTATATACCGTCTATGGTCGGAGGCCTTTATATACCGTCTATGGTCGGAGGCTTTTATATACCGTCTATGGTCGGAGGCCTTTATATACCGTCTATGGTCGGAGGCTTTTATATACCGTCTATGGTCGGAGGCCTTTATATACCGTCTATGGTCGGAGGCTTTTATATACCGTCTATGGTCGGAGGCTTTTATATACCGTCTATGGTCGGAGGCCTTTATATACCGTCTATGGTCGGAGGCTTTTATATACCGTCTATGGTCGGAGGCTTTTATATACCGTCTATGGTCGGAGGCCTTTATATACCGTCTATGGTCGGAGGCCTTTATATACCGTCTATGGTCGGAGGCTTTTATATACCGTCTATGGTCGGAGGCTTTTATATACCGTCTATGGTCGGAGGCTTTTATATACCGTCTATGGTCGGAGGCCTTTATATACCATCTATGGTCGGAGGCCTTTATATACCGTCTATGGTCGGAGGCTTTTATATACCGTCTATGGTCGGAGGCTTTATATACCGTCTATGGTCGGAGGCCTTTATATACCGTCTATGGTCGGAGGCCTTTATATACCGTCTATGGTCGGAGGCTTTATATACCATCTATGGTCGGAGGCCTTTATATACCGTCTATGGTCGGAGGCCTTTATATACCATCTATGGTCGGAGGCCTTTATATACCGTCTATGGTCGGAGGCCTTTATATACCGTCTATGGTCGGAGGCCTTTATATACCGTCTATGGTCGGAGGCTTTTATATACCGTCTATGGTCGGAGGCCTTTATATACCATCTATGGTCGGAGGCCTTTATATACCGTCTATGGTCGGAGGCCTTTATATACCGTCTATGGTCGGAGGCTTTTATATACCGTCTATGGTCGGAGGCTTTTATATACCGTCTATGGTCGGAGGCCTTTATATACCGTCTATGGTCGGAGGCTTTTATATACCGTCTATGGTCGGAGGCCTTTATATACCGTCTATGGTCGGAGGCCTTTATATACCGTCTATGGTCGGAGGCTTTTATATACCGTCTATGGTCGGAGGCTTTTATATACCGTCTATGGTCGGAGGCTTTTATATACTCTACTGGTGACAGACGGACCAAATCAACAAATCAGCTCAACGAAGCGTATGACGTACCAACAGAGCGACGACGACGCCAGGCTCCCCCTGCTGCTGCAGGCAGAGCACAGCTCGTTAGCTCAGCTAGCAACATGTCGGTAAAGGATATTTGCCGTTTGTGTGACGAGAATTTAGGAATAAAAGGCCCCGTTTCAGGTTCCCGGTCCATATTCCAGAAGAAGGATCCAAGAGGAACCAGCATTAGCGAGCGGCTAACAGAATCAGGGCTACCGCGTCTGAACATGTGTCTAGATCAGGTCAGATCTGCACGCGTTGCTTCTGCTTGCTGAGCCTCGTGAGACCGTCCTGATCTCGCCAGCTCCTCGTTGCATCACACCTAAACCCGCCTCAAAACCAACGCTGATTGGTCGGCCGTTTGGCGAACGGCTCCAAATTTTCTCTGCCTCAAGATGCCAGACTGATCTGCGAGCAGAAAACTGGAGCTCGCCAGATCAGGACGGTCTCTAGGTATGAATGGGGAACTGTGGGAATGTGACAGGTCCTCGTTGACAATGAGAATTTGCTCTCAATCGACTTACCTGGACAAATAAAGGTTAAAAATACTTCCTGTAAAAAAAATCTTCAAATAATAATAATTGCTATTGTGAGACTCTGACTGCCTGGCACCCCAACTTTAACTCAAACTGCTTCACTGTTTATGTTTCACCTGGGTCGTGTGATTCTTACATGCTAACTCGAGACTATTATTAACTGATTGTTATTCATTTCTTGAAGTATAACATTTATCAGACTAACATTTACGTTGGAAACGGACCACATATGTCCTGAAGTGTCAGCTTCAGTTTCAGCCTGTTGTTTTGATTAATCAAATGTTCGTTCCTCCACGGAGTCATTTGGGACATTTGAGACAAAGCAAATATACCCCGTCTTTGATTGGACAGTAGGAGCAGTTCAAGAGAATCACTTCCAAATTTTGCTGTGATAACTTAGACAAGTTTAATCATATCACTTTCATGGACGCTGCATCTGTGTACCTTCTGTTAAGCCCGTAACTGTTTTGACATTTTATGAAATCTTGTTCCAGCAGTTCATGTTAGAGGCTCAATCTTTGATATGACCTTTTGATATGGACAATATCATCCATAATATCAACAGAAAGGATAAATCCCAATGCAATAATTAAATGCACATGACTGTTATTTCAAAATTGCTACACAGGCTGCCACTAGCCAAGATCCTATTCATATTATCTGAGGTTGTTATAGGTTTGTTCACATGAATAATGTTTGCTGGCTTAACACACAAACTGTAGAGAGCTTTCTAAAGTCTCTGACCACCAACCAGACGGCTCTGACCCACCAGCCAGACGGTTCTGACCCACCAACCAGACGGCTCTGACCACCAACCAGACGGTTCTGACCCACCAACCAGACGGCTCTGACCACCAACCAGACGGTTCTGACCCACCAACCAGACGGTTCTGACCACCAACCAGACGGCTCTGACCACCAACCAGACGGTTCTGACCCACCAACCAGACGGCTCTGACCACCAACCAGACGGCTCTGACCCACCAACCAGACGGTTCTGACCACCAACCAGACGGCTCTGACCACCAACCAGACGGCTCTGACCACCAACCAGACGGCTCTGACCACCAACCAGACGGCTCTGACCACCGTCAGAGTGTGTGTGTGTGTGTGTGTGTGTGTGTGTGTGTGTGTGTGTGTGTGTGTGTGTGTGTGTGTGTGTTGAGTAATGATGCAACTGGTCGGACATCATTCAGTTCTTTGGCTTTGCTAGATCTTTGGAACAATATTGACTAATAGTATATATTTTTATATTGCATTGTTATTAGTGATACAGATACTTCAATGTGGTAGTACCATTTGAACTGTACTGTAGTAAATCACATCTCATCTGCAGTAAGCAGTGGCAGACAGAGGCCGTTGACACCTGGGTGTTAAACGGGACAGCGTATTCTTCAGAGACACTTTCTCAATCAGTGATCGAAAACCAAACTCAAAGGTGTCTAACATGTCACCTGAAGACTCAGCTTTACAAAGTACTGTTATAAATCGCAGCATCCACCGAAATCCCTGATTGTATTTCCCTACGTTTCATTAAGCGGAGTCACTTTTCACACCTGGAGGAATACTGTGGAGGGAAAAAACAACAATGGCGAAAGGTAACAGCAGGGATTCTTTAGCTCGGACCGACGACGAGGAGGAACTGTTAGTGAAAGGCTCTGACCACCAACCAGACGGTTCTGACCACCAACCAGACGGTTCTGACCACCAACCAGACGGCTCTGACCACCAACCAGACGGTTCTGACCACCAACCAGACGGCTCTGACCCACCAACCAGACGGTTCTGACCACCAACCAGACGGCTCTGACCCACCAACCAGACGGCTCTGACCACCAACCAGACGGCTCTGACCCACCAACCAGACGGTTCTGACCCACCAACCAGACGGCTCTGACCACCAACCAGACGGTTCTGACCCACCAACCAGACGGCTCTGACCCACCAACCAGACGGCTCTGACCCACCAACCAGACGGCTCTGACCACCAACCAGACGGTTCTGACCCACCAACCAGACGGCTCTGACCCACCAACCAGACGGCTCTGACCCACCAACCAGACGGCTCTGACCACCAACCAGACGGTTCTGACCACCAACCAGACGGTTCTGACCACCAACCAGACGGCTCTGACCACCAACCAGACGGTTCTGACCACCAACCAGACGGCTCTGACCCACCAACCAGACGGTTCTGACCACCAACCAGACAACTCTGACCCACCAACCAGACGGCTCTGACCCACCAACCAGACGGCTCTGACCACCAACCAGACGGTTCTGACCCACCAACCAGACGGCTCTGACCCACCAACCAGACGGCTCTGACCACCAACCAGACGGCTCTGACCACCAACCAGACGGCTCTGACCACCAACCAGACGGTTCTGACCCACCAACCAGACGGCTCTGACCCACCAACCAGACGCTCTGACCACCAACCAGACGGCTCTGACCCACCAACCAGACGGCTCTGACCACCAACCAGACGGTTCTGACCCACCAACCAGACGGCTCTGACCCACCAACCAGACGCTCTGACCACCAACCAGACGGCTCTGACCCACCAACCAGACGGCTCTGACCCACCAACCAGACGGTTCTGACCACCGACCAGACGGCCGACCGGCGGCAGTAAAGCCAGTCGGACTGATCCGTCTCCCCGAGTCGGTCCAAAAAGTTCCTCAGAACACGCCGAGGAGACGCCGACTTGAGCGTACGTTCTGCACGAGCGCGAGATGTAATATCAGTCCCTCCAGTAAAACACATCCTTGATTATGCGGCACGTTTTCTTAATAAATGTGATGGAATATTTTGAATATTTATGTAATTTTATGCGATGAAAATGCGGGAACTTGCAAAAACTGCAGTTTGATGAAAAATAGAAAACAAAGTGATTCCCCCCCAACACCGTGTTCTCACTAGGAGACATTACATCACTTCATAACGTTCCCATGGCAACAGGGGAAAATGGCTGCTCTTGTGTGAAGTAAACAACATTTTTCATCTTTCTGCTGAGATATATGTGACTTTTTTGCAACGAAAATGCGGGGATTATGAAATCATGCAAGCCCCGCATATTTTGCGCGGAAATCTGCAATTTATGCAGCGAAAGTGCGGCTAATTTGATCAAATGCGGCCCCCCCCGCATAAATATGCAGACTTTGGCTGATTATGCGTTTTATCACGTTTTTCTGGAGGGATACGCGCTACAGCGCTAATCTGTATTGTCGCACAAAAAACGAAATGGAAATGTCGAACGCATCAGGTGGGTCTGGCTTGGCATAATGGCGGCTCGTTCAGAATACGATCTCATATTGTAGTAAAATAGTTCACGAAAATGTGTTTCTGAAAACATTTCCTTCCCGAGGCTGTTTTGCAGAATACAAATACACTTCCGGTTCCCTTACGGTACAAATATGTTTTACAGTTCCAGTATTCTTGAATCAAACAACTTTGTACAACGTATCGTTCGACCATGGATGAACACAAACGTGTTCATATATCCTGCCATCATCACACTGCCTCCCTGAGCTCTGTGTGTCTCTGTAGTCTCGATGCCATGAATTGTGTAACCATCGTAACCTAAGCTTACAAAAATGCCGATGTTAATATTGTCAGTGTTATTTCTTAAAGCTCCCATATTCTGCTCATTTTCAGGTCCATAATTGTATTTTAAGGTTGTCCCAGAATATGTTTACATGGTATTTAATATATTTTTGTTGTGCAGCACATCTCTCTCTCACTGCTGCAGCTCCTCTTTTCACCTTGTGTTCAGGTCTCTGTTTTAGCTACAGAGTGAATCATCTTTCCTTCTGTACTATCTTTGATTCCACTCTGCACATGCTCAGTAGCTCAGATGGTAGATCATGTCAGTTAGCTCCACAGACAGTAAAAGAAAGGTTGTTTCTCCAACTTTGGTCAGTTACAAGGCAGGATTAGCCGGGAGACTTCTTCTAAAGGAGGGCGCACATGGAAGTACTTCTTCTGGAGATTATGGTGAACTTGTGTGTGTTGTAGCAGCGCTTTACCATTGAGAACGAGCTATCTGCAAGTCCTGCAGATTTTGACCAGCTCACCCAGAGACTGAAGGCAGGAATCATTCAGAAACTGTATCTCACGTATGTGTATGTGTGTGGAAGCACCAGAGACACAAAATAACACCCCAAATCCCAACA
Organism: Gymnocephalus cernua; assembly: GCA_023631565.1. Classification (NCBI taxonomy): domain Eukaryota; kingdom Metazoa; phylum Chordata; class Actinopteri; order Perciformes; family Percidae; genus Gymnocephalus; species Gymnocephalus cernua. The sequence goes on along the minus strand of CM042444.1, from coordinate 1,091,842 downwards.
AAAAGTGATTTTTCCAAAAAAAAAAGGGCACTTTAAGCCCAATTCAGTGAATATTTGTCAAATTAAAAAAGGTAAGTTGAGTTTTTTTCTCTTGCAATTATATGTTGGGTTTTCCCCCCCACTCAGAAAAGTGGTAGCACCCAAATTTAGTTTGTGGACAGCCTTCTGACAGTCTCTCCAAGCAGACCGTCATGGTGGTGCACTTAGTTGTACACACAAGAAGTGGCAGACGTAATTGTGTGAAAAAAAATAAAAACAAAGAAATTGACAGAAAAGTCTAAATACTGCCTACTTTAAGAACTCCACACACCTGGCCAGCTGCAGAAAGTGGGCGTTACTGTCGGTTTCAACAATAAGTTCAAACATTGTCAGACCCAATTTTATTTCCACTACCAAATATTTTTTTACGCTATCCATTTGTTACAAATTCATTGATTTTTTTCAGATTGTATTACAGGCTGGTATATTCAGATTCTTCCAGCTTTAACCACTGGTCTTCACACAACACCAATGCGATAGTACTACTCAAAGTCAAGTTAAAAGATTACCCAGCAGTGTTAGAATTAGGTCTCCTTTTGTCCTCGTGTCAATTTGACCCATTTTCTAAATGTTCCTATATCAGAAATTTGGGTTTCTTTCAAATAAATTGTCACAAAAAATAATGTGGCTAGTTCCATACAACACTTTTCACAAGTAAAATTGATCAGTTCACTACTTTCATTAAATGTGGGTGTTTTATTTAATTTTATAGCATTTGAAAACAAAACAAAAAGATAAAATAACGCTGAAAAAAGTGGCAAAAATCTTGGGAAAATGTAACTAAAACATCGGGAAATGCGGCAAAATTGTCAAAAAGGACGACCAAAACGTTGGAAAAAAAAGTTTTAATTTAAAAATCTTACCCAGAAAACCAAAAAGTTGCATGGTCGGCCGGGAAGACAACACAAGGGTAAAATGGGATCGCTCACTGAGAGTCGGTGTGTTTTCATGACAATGAAGTTCCACGAGTTGATGGTGGTGACAGGCAATACATCTGTAACAAATAGCATGAATACGCACATGCCGCTGCTGTTTTCAGAGGGGGTGCGAAAGGTAGAAGTGCTGCTGTGTGTGGACCTCTTGTCACTCTACAACAGGACATGATGATCATTCATCATCGCCCCGCATATTCACTCCTAATCCCCTCTGATCCTCCAACCGCCGCTCCGCTGAGAGCAACACGACCCTCAGCGCTGTCTGCGGTCGGGTCCATTATTCAGGAATACTTGAGCAATTTATCAGGAATCTGCCTCAATCAACACTTCCACAACCCCCTGATGTTAACAACACATCCTCATAACCTTAACCCTAATCCTCATACCTAAACGACAGGATAGGTCCATTTCCAATGACTCCCAAAACGACATACATGACCCTTTGATTGACTGCCGCATGGTGGCCGTCTCAAACACAAAGTTAATGTTGTGAAGCAGAACCGGTTAAAGGTCCTCTAAGTGATGCGATTTTTAAGGCTACAACATTTGTTTGTCATATAGCTGCCTGTCCCCTGAACACACTGTAAAAAACACCATCTCACTATCTGCTAGCTGCCTGTCCCCTGAACACACTGTAAAAACATCTCCTCACTATCTGCTAGCTGCCTGTCCCCTGAACACACTGTAAAAAAACATCTCACTATCTCCTAGCTGCCTGTCCCCTGAACACACTGTAAAAAACATCTCCTCACTATCTGCTAGCTGCCTGTCCCCTGAACACACTGTAAAAAAACATCTCACTATCTCCTAGCTGCCTGTCCCCTGAACACACTGTAAAAAACATCTCCTCACTATCTGCTAGCTGCCTGTCCCCTGAACACACTGTAAAAACATCTCCTCACTATCTGCTAGCTGCCTGTCCCCTGAACACACTGTAAAAAACACCATCTCACTATCTGCTAGCTGCCTGTCCCCTGAACACACTGTAAAAAACATCTCACTATCTGCTAGCTGCCTGTCCCCTGAACACACTGTAAAAAACATCTCCTCACTATCTGTTAGCTGCCTGTCCCCTGAACACACTGTAAAAAACATCTCCTCACTATCTGCTAGCTGCCTGTCCCCTGAACACACTGTAAAAAACATCTCCTCACTATCTGCTAGCTGCCTGTCCCCTGAACACACTGTAAAAAACATCTCACTATCTGCTAGCTGCCTGTCCCCTGAACACACTGTAAAAACATCTCCTCACTATCTGTTAGCTGCCTGTCCCCTGAACACACTGTAAAAAACATCTCCTCACCATCTGCTAGCTGCCTGTCCCCTGAACACACTGTAAAAAACATCTCACTATCTGCTAGCTGCCTGTCCCCTGAACACACTGTAAAAAACATCTCCTCACTATCTGCTAGCTGCCTGTCCCCTGAACACACTGTAAAAAACATCTCACTATCTGCTAGCTGCCTGTCCCCTGAACACACTGTAAAAACATCTCCTCACTATCTGTTAGCTGCCTGTCCCCTGAACACACTGTAAAAAACATCTCCTCACTATCTGCTAGCTGCCTGTCCCCTGAACACACTGTAAAAACATCTCCTCACTATCTGTTAGCTGCCTGTCCCCTGAACACACTGTAAAAAACATCTCCTCACTATCTGCTAGCTGCCTGTCCCCTGAACACACTGTAAAAAACATCTCACTATCTGCTAGCTGCCTGTCCCCTGAACACACTGTAAAAACATCTCCTCACTATCTGCTAGCTGCCTGTCCCCTGAACACACTGTAAAAAACATCTCACTATCTGCTAGCTGCCTGTCCCCTGAACACACTGTAAAAAACATCTCCTCACTATCTGCTAGCTGCCTGTCCCCTGAACACACTGTAAAAAACATCTCACTATCTGCTAGCTGCCTGTCCCCTGAACACACTGTAAAAACATCTCCTCACTATCTGCTAGCTGCCTGTCCCCTGAACACACTGTAAAAAACATCTCACTATCTGCTAGCTGCCTGTCCCCTGAACACACTGTAAAAAACATCTCCTCACTATCTGCTAGCTGCCTGTCCCCTGAACACACTGTAAAAAACATCTCCTCACTATCTGCTAGCTGCCTGTCCCCTGAACACACTGTAAAAAACATCTCACTATCTGCTAGCTGCCTGTCCCCTGAACACACTGTAAAAACATCTCCTCACTATCTGCTAGCTGCCTGTCCCCTGAACACACTGTAAAAAACATCTCACTTTGGAATATTTAAAATACTTTCACAGCAAAAAGTATGTATGCGATTCAATTGTAATTAATTTGATTGACAGCCCTAGTTTTTAGCATTAATACGTATGCAGTAGTAGCATTCTTTATTTATGTTTTCATATAGGCACATATATTACCTCATAGCTGTTTGGCACTTGACAAGGACTGCAATTCATGTCGTTGTATCTGTCACAATAAGATATTCTAACTTGGTTTCATTGTACACTGAACTAAGAGGTCTGTTCACAACGTTCAACCCTGCAGATGATTTACGCAGCCAGCTATAAATATCAGCCCTGATTAGCCAAACATTCCTGAACAAACCGGCGCTCCTACCCAACATGCCAACACTGCAATTATCTGGAAGGCTCGTAGTTACTGCTATAATTTATAGACAAGCGATTTCACAGTTCAGATGTAATGTCAGGATTAAACAATACATGGCATTCAAAGATTACTGCAAGCTGCATCCCAGGAAAACCTCTTCCATCCACCCAGTCAGAGTCATTGTGGGTCAAATTCATACCCTGAAAACCCAGAGTTCTCCCGAGAGTACGATTGTAATTTGCTCAGCGAGTCCCTCTGGCATCGATGTGAAAACGACTGTATTTTGTATTTTTTTTTTACATTTCGCACCGATGCAGTGCATGTTCTGAAATAAAAATAAACATTGCCCTGATGTAGCCTATACACACTGCGTTGTTTAGTTCTTTTAGTCAGAGACGCTACGTAGCCGTAGGGCTGTGTGATATGGCCTAAAATAAAATCTCCGATTACATTTTTTTTAATTCGATTTCCAATTTTTTTCTGATTTCCCCCCCTACTTATTATTCTGTAACGAAATGAAGACCGACGGCTCCTCCGACTGTCGACGGCACGGAACACGCCGACCAGACTCGAGTCACCGACCTCGCCAGACGGTCAGACGGCCGTCAGACAGACTGTCAGACGGGTTGGTGTGTCGGGGTCTTTAAGCAGTATTCCCAGGACACAAACACGTGTTTTCTGGTTAAAATATTATTATATTATTATTAATTTTCCCCAGGATGAAAACTATGACCTGTGTTTCGTGGCCCAGACGTGGATTTTCCCTGAGCCAGAACATTTTACCGGGACTTAGAATTCAAAGGTTTTCACAGTTGCAAAATCCCACATGTACGGCTGACTTTTTCAGAAAGCTATGTATAAAATAATGCATTGCAGACATCTACGCTTGAATTGATACTTGGCGTCGCTGTGTCCACGTTCGGACACTTATTGGCTAACGTTCTATCAAAACATCTGTTCAAATACGAATATAAATGATCTGTTAATGTTTTCAGTTAATTTAATGGTGTAAAACTAAAGTGTAACTTCTTACCTTTCTACCAGTTTGTAGTTTTAACTGTTTACTTCAGCTTTTACTTTACAAGAGCCGGCTAAAGTAGCTACGCTATCACCGGTGAATTAGCCGTGGGCTAGCTACCCGCGGCCATAACCGGACGCCCCCTTATCTCCTCGCTGTAAACGCTGGTCGTTGCTGGTTTTTTGGGCGTGTTAAGTCCCATCGATGCTGTCAAATCGTACTTCCGTCCTTCACAATAAAATGACACGCTTCAACAATTCTGAACTATGCAATAAAAGCTCCTTAATTTCCAGAACAGTAAAAATAGAAACGTCACCCGAGCGTTCTGACTTCTTTTCCTCATCAAAGTCACTAAAATATACTAATTAGACATCTAAATGTCCATGTACGTATAGGAAAATTCACGCGTAGATTGTTAGATGGGTAGAGATCAATTCTGCTAACATTTTGTGGTGATGATCGGAAACGTAAAGCACCGCAAAAAGACCGGAAAGTGCGTCAGGTCGGAAGTGTCCGAATACGGCCGATAGCGGCGAGTGGCGTCCGAACGTGGACACGGTGACGCTATGTATAAAATAATGCATCGCAGACATCTACACTTGGATTGATATAATCGGCAATGAAAACCATAACATGTTGGGTTTGATTATTTATAAAGCAGCCTAACTAGTGGGAGGTATTTCACGTGTCATTACATATAAAGTGTAATAGCGTTAGCTTCCAAGGAATGATTCCTATTTGAAGCCCATCACACTAAATGTGTAATATCAGAGGGCAGATTCGGGGTCCGCTGGCTGGCTGTCTACAGTGATTAATGGCGAGGTTGGTCTGTGACTGACAGCGGTGGCTATATTCCTTCCCCAGCTGCTGCTGGACGATTAGCGTTCGCTGACATTGCGGTTTGCTGTGTGGCTTGGATGAAAGTCTGGTTGCATGTGTAATGAGGATTGGAGAACGCCCAGAGAGCCTTCATGAGATGACCACAGAGACTCTACCCAAGTGTCTGTCTGTGAGAAAAGAAAACTATTAGAAGCGGTATACAGTACATTTCTGAAAACTGCTGTGAATATTTGGTCCATTGAGGATGAATCTTACATTTCGGTAGCCAACGTGACCTTCTCTGGTGTCATTGGTTACACGTCTACACGAGATGTAACATGGAAACAAATACAACCAACCAACCCATCAATCAATCAATCAATCAACCAATCAATCAATCAATCAACCATCATTAAATATAGAACACCTTGCGATAAGATCACACCAGCGGTAGTCTATATAGGTTGGCGTTCTAACCTCCGGCTGATTTGTGAGGACTCTGGTTAACTGCTCCTCAGATCTCTGCAGGGTAAATCCAGACAGCTAGCTGTGTGTGTGTGTGTGTGTGTGTGTGTGTGTGTGTGTGTGTGTGTGTGTGTGTGTGTGTGTGTGTGTGTGTGTGTGTGTCTGTGTGTGTGTGTGTGTGTGTGTGTGTGTGTGTGTGTGTGTGTGTGTGTGTGAGCCGTGTGTGCATGTGTGTGCATGCGTGTGTGTGAGTGTGTGTGTGTGTGTGTGTGCCGTGTGTGTGTGCCATGTGCGCGCGTGTGTGTGTGTGCATGCGTGTGTGTGCCGTGTGTGTGTGCCATGTGCATGCGTGTGTGTGTGTGCATGCGTGCGTGTGCGTGCCGTGTGTGCATGCGTGTGTGTGCATGCGTGTGTGTGTGTGAGTGTGTGTGTGTGTGTGCCGTGTGTGTGTGTGTCCGTGTGCGTGCCGTGTGTGCATGCGTGTGTGTGCCGTGTGTGTGTGTGTGCATGCGTGCGTGTGTGTGCACCGCGTGTGTGTGTGCATGCGTGTGTGTGTACATCGTGTGTGTGTGCGTGCGTGTGCCGTGTATGTGTGCGTGTACGCCGTGTGTGTCTGCACCGCGCGTGTGTGTGTGCATGCGTGCGTGTGTGTGCATGCATGCGTGTGTGTGTGTGTGTGTGCATGCGTGCGTGTGTGTGCACCGCGTGTGTCTGTGTGCATGCGTGTGTGTTTACGCCGTGTGCATGCGTGTGTGCATGTGTGTGCGTGTGTGTGTACGTCGTGTGCATGCGTGTGTGTGTACATCGTGTGTGTGTGCGTGCGTGTGCCGTGTATGTGTGCGTGTACGCCGTGTGTGTCTGCACCGCGCGTGTGTGTGTGCATGCGTGCGTGCGTGTGTGTGCATGCGTGTGTGTGTGTGTGTGTGCATGCGTGCGTGTGTGTGCACCGCGTGTGTGTGTGTGCATGCGTGTGTGTTTACGCCGTGTGCATGCGTGTGTGCATGTGTGTGCGTGTGTGTACGCCGTGTGTGTGCGTTGTTTGGAGCAATAAGCTCCTCATCTGTCCAGACAGCTTCTGTTGTTCGCTTCGCGCTACTTGGGTGAGGAGTAGAATGAATTTGGTTCAAATTTCACACACTTTTGCGTGAAAAGTCCTCAAAACGCTCGTCTAAACGCGGAATAAAAAGTGAGAACGCAACGCCAATGTTGCGTTTCCTCTTCAGATCGTTTCCGTCTTGTACCACTTTTCTCTCACAGCTGTGTGACCTTAAGCGTCATTAATGGCGTGTCCACGTATAAAGATTCTCTATCCAGTGTTTTTATTTCCCTCTTCCAGGTTCTAAAATGGCGTTGTGTTGGCCTCGCCTGTGTGACCTGGACATTTGCCTTGCAGTAGTTTCAACTGTTGGACCAGAGCATCATGTTATTGCTTGTAAGAAGCCGTGTTTCAGCCAAACCTCTGTCTCAGAAGTTGAGAAACAAGGGGAAACTGTACAGATGTGTCCAGTGAGCACTGCTGATAAGATTTCTGGAGTATGACGGCAAAGCGAGAGCTGCACTTTTGGGGAACAAATAAGGAGAGGTGCATTTGAGTGGCCTTGGATAAGCCTGAATCTGTATTTAGCTTGATTGTTGGCCATCTGTGCCTAATCTGAAAAATATTTAAAGGAGACTTTGGAGACAGTGAGAGAAATAATTAATTGCTTATAAAAGCAGGGACTTGCCAAGGACCATATAACAAGAACCTCTGCTAAATAAAGCATCATAATGTAGGAATGTCCAACATGAACACTATCAGAATTAAGCTCTTTCACTCTTTCATAACCAGCCTGCATCAGGCTCATAAACACACTAGTTGGTAGATTTGGAAGCACAGCTCTTGATTTTTTTTGGCAGCTTCCTCCTGTTCTCAGTCCCTCCAGAAAAATGTGGAGTTTTTTTGTGATTGTTGTGGGCAAAAATCCTTGATTATGCGACACGTTTTCTTAAAAAATGTGATGGAATATGCCGGATATTTATGCAATTTTATGCCATGAAATTGCGGGAACTTGCAAAAACTGCGGTTTCATGAGAAAGAGAAAACAAAGTGATTCCACCCCCAACACCGTGTTCTCACTAGGCGAAATTACGTCACTTCATAACGTTTCCATGGCAACAGGGGAAAATGGCTGCTCTTGTGTGAAGTAAACGCAACATTTTTCATCTTTCTGCTGAGATATATGTGACTTTTTTGCAACAAAAATGCGGGGATTATGAAATCATGCAAGCCCTGCATATATATATATACGCTACCGTCAATATGCTGGCCTTACAGGGAGGTGTGTTCAGGTGCATTCTGGGCGTGCTGGTCTTACAGGGAGGTGTGTTCAGGTGCATTCTGGGCGTGCTGGCCTTACAGGGAGGTGTGTTCAGGTGCATTCTGGGCGTGCTGGTCTAACAGGGAGGTGTGTTCAGGTGCATTCTGGGCGTGCTGGCCTTACAGGGAGGTGTGTTCAGGTGCATTCTGGGCGTATTGCTATCTGGAGGCAGCAGGAAGTGATGGCACCATTGACCAACAAAAACCTGGTCTAAAGTCCATAACGCAGCAGAAGTAATCTTCTGTATGTGTGTGTGCTGCTGTGCGTCCCTGTGTGTGTGTAACAAGCATAGTGTGCACGTGCTGTGCACGAGCCTCGGAGCATTTTACTAATGTGCTGTTAAAATAACAATGAAATGCTGCGTTATTGACTTTAGACCAGGTTTTTGTTGGTCAATGGTGCCATCACTTCCTGCTGCCTCAAGATAGCAATACGCCCAGAATGCACCTGAACACACCTCCCTGTAAGACCAGCACGCCCAGAATGCACCTGAACACACCTCCCTGTAAGACCAGCACGCCCAGAATGCACCTGAACACACCTCCCTGTAAGGCCAGCATATTGACGGTAGCATTTTTTTATATATATAATCCAAATATATTTGGAATATCCATTGAAATATTCACATTTTACATGAAAAAACGTACTCTCAGATGTGTCCAGCTTGGGACGTCGTGTAGCATTACTGTATGCGTTGGGGTAAATTTTCACATAATTTATATACAAGTGGACACCTGAGTATTATCCCCATATTGATGTAAATACACCCAAGACATGCTTTTAGAGATATTGTAGTCAAAACAGCTCTCGCCCGGGGTGTAATTCAATGTAGAACTGCCACTGGCTATATAACATGTTCTCACAAATTGAAAGTATAGTGAACACTCCTAGTATTGACATTCAGGCAGAAATTGAAGTCCGTGGTATTTGTCTCAGCAGAATCAGCAGCTTCAGTTCCAGTTCAGGCATTGGTGATCATTTACACAGCAGGGACATGTTTTTCTGTTTCTCTATTGCAGTAAAGGTGTCATGTCATCAACAATTTATTGGTTTAATAAAGGCTGCAGCAGGAAATCAGGTGTTGGGTGTTGGTGACAATAAGGAGGAATGTGTTGCATGCATTGAGGAATCCTTCACAGCTTGCAGCTGCCAATGTTTAAACAATGCCCATTTGTCAAAGACATGCTTTTGGAAAACACCTTTCATACTTTTGGCACATTTTGGGATCACTTTCAGTCGCCAGGGTTGGACAATATGGCTTTTGTCTGACTTCTGCACATACAGATACAGACAGGAGATAAGACAGCTCAGGGAAGACAGACCGAGGTATGGTGCACGTATGTTAGAGTTGTACATAGGCACTAATACCAGCGGAGGCAGCTGGTAATCACTTCCCTCCTGTTGTCCTCGGGTCAAATTTGACCCATTTTCAAAAAAGTTTCGATATTTTAGAAATTTGGGTTTTCTTTCAACCAAATTGTCAATAAAAATAACGCGGATGGTTCCACGCAACGCTCTTCAAAAGTAAAATAAATGATCGGTTTACTACTTTCATAGAATTTTAGTTGTTTTATTCAATTGTGTAGCATTTGAAGAAAAGAATTGATATAACAACGTTGAAAAAAAGTGACAAAAACGTCCAAAAAAGTGACAAAGACGTCGCGACAAGCTTCAAAAACATCGGGGAAAGCAACAAAAGTGTAGAAAGCGAAAAAGTTGGAAAAAAAAAACTTTTTGAATTTTACATTTTGACCCAGAAAAACAAAAGGTTGCATGGTCGACGGGAAGACAACACAAGGGCTAAAATCATTGAATGTACGTGAGTCAAACTTTAGTTTAAAAGCATATTTAGGACAGAAGCTCCACTTTTAAGATTGACCGTATTCTTGTTTTTGGGTCAAATGGCCTTTTGAATGGGAGAGCTAGGGGCACTTTTATGCTAGCCTCAAAATATCTATTTTTAACCACTAAGAAGACTCGACACAACATGAGACTTTGCTCCGAGTGTCTCCAGGAGCTCTACACATTAACTCAGCATTGAGAACATTGTTTTTGGACCCAGAGTTTACTAAAAAGAAAGGTTTTAACAACTCAACGTAGCTCTTGTTGTTTCCGGTCGCCGCCGTCTCGGCAGTCAGAACGAGTCAATATCAGAACAAGCAGCAACAGATTTAGTATATCCCTCGTGCTCCGGTGGAGTTAATGTGTAGAGCTCCTGGAGATACTCGGAGCAAAGTCTCATGTTGTGTCGAGTCTTCTTAGTGGTTAAAAATAGATATTTTGAGGCTAGCATAAAAGTGCCCCTAGCTCTCCCATTCAAAAGGCCATTTGACCCAAAAACAAGAATACGGTCAATCTTAAAAGTGGAGCTTCCGTCCTAAATGTGAATATGACTCACGTACATTCACAAAAAAGTGAAGTGTATTTTGGCGATAGTTACGCTTTAAGTAAGGGGTCTTCCACACGGAAACGCTTTTTGGTGCAAACGCACGCAAGGTTTTGCATCGTTTTGGCCGATCGTCCAAAGTAAAAAGGTTACAAAATCTCCCCAGAATCTGTCAGAAAGAAATGGCTTCTTCTTGAGGTTAAACATGATTTTTTTCTGAAGGTATGTATGACGGCAGCTCTTTGAGCCACATGGATAATCCAGGGGGGGGGGGGGGGCTCCTCACTTTTCCAGCGAATGGCTACACATTTATTAGCCGCAATAAGGGCTAGTCTGACAAAGCGTGTGTGGCCCCTCAAGTCGATTGGCAAAACTGAGTCGTCCCCCTAGCAGTATCAGCCTTGGGCTGGTTGGGATCTCCATCCCCACTGTCTTTTTAACGATGTCCAGAAGAACAGATAGCCAGTATCTCCCCGGGCACGTACATGTCCAATGTATAAGATTAGGGCTGCACGATATGAGGAAAATATGCGATAACGTTGTTGAATATCGCGATAATGATGTTACTTGCGATAAATAAACGGATATTAAAGTGGACTCAGTTCTGCATTTCTGCTGCTTTCATCATTATTAGTATTCTGCTAAAATACAACACATCGCTTGTTGAATTTAAAACAAATGAAATGAAATTATTTCTAACGTTCTTTTATTGAACAAATTGAACATTGAATTGAATATAAAAGGCAGCACTAAAAAAGAATGGCCGTTACATTTGAATGTGCAGTTTTCTACTCATATTTTCTTTCACCTAAAACAAAAAAACATCTGTTTTGTGTCTATAGCGATACGTCGCAGCCTTTCGCGATGTGTATATTGCGCCGGTTGATATTGAGATGACGATAAAAAAACGATATATTGTGCAGCCCTATATAAGATATCCTGTTTCAACATGTTTCTGACCCCCGGTCCCTGGGGGACGCACTACAACAACGGGACGGTTGTGGTTAGGGGAAGAAGAACGCGGAAAAGAACTGCCACACGCAGGACGCGATCCCCGGTCTCCGGGGTGAAAGTCCTGTGTTGTTGTTTGACTCTAGCTCAGAGACTTGAGACTTAGACTCTACCTCAGAGACTTGAGCTGTGACTTGGACTCTACCTCAGAGACTTGAGCCATGACTTGGACTCTAGCTCAGAGACTTGAGACTTAGACTCTACCTCAGAGACTTGAGCTGTGACTTGGACTCTACCTCAGAGACTTGAGCCATGACTTGGACTCTAGCTCAGAGACTTGAGACTTGGACTCTAGCTCAGAGACCTGAGACCTAACTTGGACTCTACCTCAGAGACTTGAGCTGTGACTTGGACTCTAGCTCAGAGACTTGAGACCTAACTTGGACTCTAGCTCAGAGACTTGAGCTGTGACTTGGACTCTAGCTCAGAGACTTGAGACCTAACTTGGACTCTAGCTGAGGGACTTGAGCCGTGACTTGGTCTCTAGCTCAGAGACTTGAGACTTGGACTCTACCTCAGAGACTTGAGCTGTGACTTGGACTCTAGCTCAGAGACTTGAGACTTGGACTCTAGCTCAGAGACTTGAGCCGTGACTTGGACTCTAGCTCAGAGACTTGAGACCTAACTTGGACTCTAGCTCAGAGACTTGAGACTTGGACTCTACCTCAGAGACTTGAGCTGTGACTTGGACTCTAGCTCAGAGACTTGAGACTTGGACTCTAGCTCAGAGACTTGAGACCTAACTTGGACTCTAGCTCAGAGACTTGAGACTTGGACTCTACCTCAGAGACTTGAGCCGTGACTTGGACTCTAGCTCAGAGACTTGAGACTTGGACTCTACCTCAGAGACTTGAGCCGTGACTTGGACTCTAGCTCAGAGACTTGAGACCTAACTTGGACTCTACCTCAGAGACTTGAGCTGTGACTTGGACTCTAGCTCAGAGACTTGAGACCTAACTTGGACTCTAGCTCAGAGACTTGAGACTTGGACTCTACCTCAGAGACTTGAGCTGTGACTTGGACTCTAGCTCAGAGACTTGAGACCTAACTTGGACTCTAGCTGAGGGACTTGAGCCGTGACTTGGTCTCTAGCTCAGAGACTTGAGACTTGGACTCTACCTCAGAGACTTGAGCTGTGACTGGGACTCTAGCTCAGAGACTTGAGACTTGGACTCTAGCTCAGAGACTTGAGCCGTGACTTGGACTCTAGCTCAGAGACTTGAGACCTAACTTGGACTCTAGCTCAGAGACTTGAGACTTGGACTCTACCTCAGAGACTTGAGCCGTGACTTGGACTCTAGCTCAGAGACTTGAGACTTGGACTCTACCTCAGAGACTTGTGAGCATCTCTGGTAAGTTGCAACATGTCATAACATACTATGTTGTCTTTCTATAGAAGGAGCTCTGTCATGTCCATGTTGCTGGACGTCCATCTTATTGCACATTGTATATTTTCTTTGAAACACTGAGACATAAACATGTGCTCAGCAGAATCCACTCGTTCTGAAAAGAATCTGAAAAAGTGAAAAGTCATGGGGGACATACAGTCGTACATCATACAGTTGTGTTACAATAAAACAGTAGAACAGGAAACTCTGGTTGAAATGACATGGAAAGAAGATACAGTTACTTCATTGTCTGTACCAGGAAAACAACACTGCCATTCACATCTTATACAGTGTAATAATGGTTTATTCCTATGATCCAGTGAAAACTATGGCATTTATTAAGTGTTGTGCAGATCAAATATACATTCAAGTGAATGAGAAAGTATATATATATATATATATATATATATATATATATATATATATATATAAAGAAGTGTTTGACCTTTTTTCATTCACCACCATGACTTGTTTGCATATAATACACAAATTAATGAAATGCCCCATTTCATTCACAATCTACTCAGACAAACTATTGTATCTCAACTTTAGTTCATCATAAGAAAAGATAAGATATAATAAGAAAGAACGGCACTCACCACAACTAAACGTTTACCTTATGTTACTATAAAATCTGGAGAAAGGTGTGGTAGAACTGCTATGTTACAAATAACACGTGTCAGCATTTATCCAAGTAACACTGAGGGAACCATTTTAATTTTTATGCATAAATGGAAATGTAAGGACCAATATGATGCAGGATAAGATAAACCATAACGTGGATGTGGATTTGCAGAGATGACTCTCCAGACTGGGCTTCTGGCCTGTACAGCATCTCTCCACGTTGCACCCGGGAGGACCCAACATGTTCATTCGTGCATTTATTCGTCAGAATAAGAAGCTGGATGAAAAACAGGTTCTTAACACTGTGGCACTCTGTGAGCGAACACACACAGGTGTTTGTTATTTTAAGACTTAACATCGACCAACTCCCCAAATTCCTGCCTTTAACTCTCTCACTGTATATATGTGTGTGTGTGTGTGTGTGTGTGTGTGTGTGTGTCCTGTCAGACATTTGCACATAAAAAGCAGCATGTTTTCTCATGGAGAGAGCCTGCTGCAGGCGCTGATGTCTGCTTGATGCTTTTTGCAACTTTTGGCTGCACGACCCTGCAGCAGGGTGCAGTCGCTCCTCCGCTGATATGATGCTACTGATCTGTGCCTACTAGGCAGGGCCACGCAGAAGGATTAAAATACTTCATACCGACACTTATAATAATAAAGCACCAGGTCCTGTTGTTCACCTCAGGTGACTCCACAAAAGTAATCCATCCACAAAAGATTGGAATTCGGTTCCTTTCAGACTGTGTCTTGTACATACTTCAATGCATCAGTTGCACAAAATTGGGGGATTTCTTGCAGAAGGGAAGGAAAGAAATAAACCAAAAAATGACTAAAGGAAGGAAGGAAGGAAGGAAGGAAGGAAGGAAGGGAGGGAGGGAGTAAATGAGTGAGTGAGTGAGTGAGTGAGGAAAGAAGGAATGGACGGACAGACCTATACGGTGTATACATGCATCCGGCGTAATTTCCTGCGGCAACGTAGCATTCCAGGAAGTGGAACGTCTTGGATTTAGATCCGTAGACATTTGAAAACACGTCTGACCCGTTTTGGTTTGGAATCTCCATGGTTGTGTTGCGGTCGCAAAGGTTGACCTTTCGCAACGTCGACACTGACGCTGCCTGATTGGGTCATCGCTATAAATACGCTATAAGTACTTTTGATTGAAAAAACCCCGACCCCAATCAGTGCAGGCTACACGGAGAAGCTGCAGCTATCTCCACTAGCTTCCACTCAGCTAAAACGGCAGTAGTCAGGGCAGACTTCAGAGAGCCTTTGTGCCTCTTAACAGACACAAAATGCAATTAAAATGTCTGTGCAACATGAACAGAGCCCTTACGTGACAACAAGATGCGTTTTCAGCTGAGACGTTGTTTTAATTCACCTACCCTGTCTCGATGCTGCTGCTGGGTGGCTTGCCCGGTGTTAGCTGCTAGCTAGTTGTTAGCTGCTAGCTAGTTGTTAGCTGCTAGCTAGTTGTTAGCTGCTAGCTGGCGTCTGTGATAAGTTTGTTCAGCCAAAATGTTACGCAGCAGTTCCGTGTGTATTTGTAGCTCATCCATTTTGTGTGTGATCGATCTGGTGTTGGTGAGTAGGAGGCTTATTAATTGCATCTGGTGTCCGTTAACAAGGCACTCTGAAGTCTGCCCTGACAACTGCCGTGTTAGCTGAGTGGAAGCTAGTGGAGATAGCTGCAGCTTCTCCGTGTAGCCTGCACCGATTGGGGGTCGGGTGTTGTCAATCGAAAGTACACGCATATTTATAGTGATCAAGATTAACGGAAAAAAATTGTGATAAGGAAAGGAATAGGTCATGGGTGGGTTTACGGTTCCGTGACACGTGAGAAGAACGGGACGGTTGGGTTCAGGAAAAGAAGAAAGCGACTTTATGAAACGTGACACGCGTGACCCGGTCTCCTGGGTGACCCATCCACCCCCCCAACCAACCTCCTTATGCAGAATTTCGGGCTTACATACTACTCTCTACCGTAGTCGCTCCTAATGCTATACGTCATCTTCTCATTGACTTTACATTGGCGTTGTTTTCCGTGGTGGCCACACGGAACTTTGACACATTCCGGAATTTTCACACATTCCGGAATTTTCACACATTCCGGAATTTTCACTCATTCACGGAACACGGAATGCGTTGTTACCAGTTTGTGATCATTTCACGGAGTTCTGTGAGACCAGGCTGGACTAATGTTATCCACATTCATATTTAGCAACAGAAAGCCTGGAAGTCGGAAGTTAGGATGGAAGTACAGAGAGGCGTTGTCAGCTTTCAGAACGCTGCAGACCGGCTCGTTGCAAGAAGTTGCAAGTTTCAACTCGTCTCGTCGCAAATCTTGGGTCTGAACTGGGCTTTCATGTGTCAGCAGGATTTAGGAAAACTTGTCCATGCTTTTATCTTCAGTAGACTTGACTACTGTAACGGGGTCTTTACAGGTCTCCCTAAAAAATCAATCAGACAGCTGCAGCTGATTCAGAACGCTGCTGCTCGAGTCCTCACTAAGACCAAGAAAGTGGATCACATCACTCCAGTTCTGAAGTCTTTACACTGGCTTCCTGTGTACCAAAGAATAGATTTCAAAATACTCCTGCTAGTTTATAAATCGTTAAATGGTTTAGGACCAATTTACCTTTCAAATCTGCTACTAAACTATGAGCCGCAGAGATCTGTAAGATCATCAGGGACAGGAATGCTTGCCATCCCCAGAATCAGAACAAAAAAGGGGGAAACTGCGTTCAGTTTCTACGGTCCTCATATCTGGAACAAACTTCTGGTAAACTGTAGGTCGGCACCGACTCTCAGCTCTTTTAAATCAAGGCTGAAGACCTTGCTTTTTAACGCTGCCTTTTGTTAATTCATTGCACGCCACTATGAATTTACTCTTGATTGTTTTAATTTGGATTTTATCTTTTTTTTATTTTTTTATTAACTGCTTTTAATTTGTTATTAACTTGTATTTCATTTTTGACTGTGTTTTAATGTAAAGCACTTTGAATTGCATTGCTGCTGAACTGTGCTATACAAATAACATTGCCTTGCCTTGCCTAATGTAGCCACAATTGGGTTATTGAGGAAGGTGATGATGAAACAATGTTTTTTGTGTGGTGAATACTTGTTGCTAGTGACAACAGAACAAATAACGGCAGTGGTAGTAAGAGACCTTCTGCGGGACCTTTTAAAAGGGTGAATTACATCTCCTTCCTTCTGTGTGTGTGTGTGTGAGCGTCATAAGGACGTCTCAGCATCACAAGCAAGTGAATTCAGGTCTGATTAACTGCCCTGACACTCCCAGAGAATCAAATCCAGGTCTTGGCAGCTACCTCAGGGAGCCACCCTTGTGCTGTCCTACTGTCGAACGTGCAACTTTTTGTTTTTCTGGGTCAGAGTTTGAAATTCATAATGTTTTGGCCTCCTTCCCGATGTTTCTGTCACCTTTTTTCGACGTTTTTGTCGTCTTTATGTGCTTTTTTTGGGACTTTTGTTGTTTTTTTTGTCACGTTTTTCAACGTTCTTTCAACGTTTGCTATAAAATTTAACAAAAGACCCAAATTCAATGAAAGTAGTGAACTGATCATTTATGTTACTTATGTGAAAAAGCCATGTACGGAACCATCCGTGTTGTTGACAGTTTCGTTGAAAGATTGAAAATGGGTCAAATGTGACCCGAGGACAACAGGAGTTAATACTTACCAACACGGCTTAAACGGGCAAACTCGGAGCACGTCTTGTTGCTAATATTAATGCTAAATGCTACATTGGCTTTGCAATCTTTACATGTACTTTTGCTCTTTGATTAAATATTTGTATATATTTTGACATCAGCATTGTGCTACAATTCCCTCGTCAGACCATCCAGTTTTTTTCCTTCTGCATATCTGTAGCTATTTTGTATATGCTTGTATAAACAATAACAGTGCGTCAGACGTGTCAAGTATTTGCCTGCGGGGCGGTTCAGCCTCCCGAACAGACAGACAGCACAAACCTCCATTGTTTCACCTGGAGAACAGAAGTTGTATTGTGGTTAAGCTGTTTCGCTGCAATGGAATGTACTGTTGAGAGAAGCCAGTTGAACACACACACACACACACACCTCTGTTTTCACTGCAGATAGCATCGGTGGTGTCATGATGACGGCTGCTAATTGATTGGATGCTAAGAGATGAAGATTCATGATTTGTGTATGTAATTAAAATTGTTCTCATGAATCGACAGGTTGTTTTTCCTGCTACTTAGCCTCACATTAAGGATGGTGATGATGGTCTGTAGGTCTATTGGTCCATCCAAAAATACTGGAGATAAAGGAGATCTAGAGCACGGATCTTCAACAGGGGGTCGAGGGCCCCTAGGGGGTCCTCAGAGTCAATGCAGGGGGGGCCACCAAATTATAGTTAATAAGGGCCACACTGGAAAATGAGAATCCCATCAAGGACATTATTGACGTGTTTATTTAAGAGAAAAAGTCTAATATTGTGACTGTATTATTGCATGTCTCATATACTGTAGTCTTCTCACATTTTGGGCCTAAAAAAAGTTCCTCAGCAGTGACAAATACATTAAAAAAGCGCCAAAAAAGTTGGAAAAAGGCCAGAAAAAAAGCATCAAAATTGTCTGAAAAGGTGACAAAAACATCGTAAACCCCCCCCCCCAAAACTTCGGAAAAAGTGGCAAAACATTGAGTAAAGCGTCCAAAACGTTAAAATAAAGTACCTAAAGCGTTGAAAAAAAGCCCACCTATCTACAGCTAGAGGAGACCCCACCTATCTACAGCTAGAGGAGACCCCACCTATCTACAGCTAGAGGAGACCCCACCTATCTACAGCTAGAGGAGACCCCACCTATCTACAGCTAGAGGAGACCCCCACCTATCTACAGCTAGAGGAGACCCCACCTATCTACAGCTAGAGGAGACCCCACCTATCTACATGTAGAGGAGACCCCACCTATCTACAGCTAGAGGAGACCCCACCTATCTACAGCTAGAGGAGACCCCACCTATCTACAGCTAGAGGAGACCCCACCTATCTACAGCTAGAGGAGACCCCACCTACCTACAGCTAGAGGAGACCCCACCTATCTACAGCTAGAGGAGACCCCACCTATCTACAGCTAGAGGAGACCCCACCTATCTACAGCTAGAGGAGACCCCACCTATCTACAGCTAGAGGAGACCCCACCTATCTACAGCTAGAGGAGACCCCACCTATCTACAGCTAGGGGAGACCCCACCTACCTACAGCTAGAGGAGACCCCACCTACCTACAGCTAGAGGAGACCCCACCTATCTACAGCTAGAGGAGACCCCACCTACCTACAGCTAGAGGAGACCCCACCTATCTACAGCTAGAGGAGACCCCACCTATCTACAGCTAGAGGAGACCCCACCTACCTACAGCTAGAGGAGACCCCACCTATCTACAGCTAGAGGAGACCCCCACCTATCTACAGCTAGAGGAGACCCCACCTATCTACAGCTAGAGGAGACCCCACCTATCTACAGCTAGAGGAGACCCCACCTATCTACAGCTAGAGGAGACCCCACCTATCTACAGCTAGAGGAGACCCCACCTATCTACAGCTAGAGGAGACCCCACCTATCTACAGCTAGGGGAGACCCCACCTATCTACAGCTAGGGGAGACCCCACCTATCTACAGCTAGGGGAGACCCCACCTATCTACAGCTAGAGGAGACCCCACCTATCTACAGCTAGGGGAGACCCCACCTACCTACATATAGAGGAGACCCCACCTATCTACAGCTAGAGGAGACCCCACCTACCTACATATAGAGGAGACCCCACCTATCTACAGCTAGAGGAGACCCCACCTATCTACAGCTAGAGGAGACCCCACCTATCTACAGCTAGGGGAGACCCCACCTACCTACATATAGAGGAGACCCCACCTATCTACAGCTAGAGGAGACCCCACCTACCTACATATAGAGGAGACCCCACCTATCTACAGCTAGAGGAGACCCCACCTATCTACAGCTAGAGGAGACCCCACCTATCTACAGCTAGAGGAGACCCCACCTATCTACAGCTAGGGGAGACCCCACCTACCTACATATAGAGGAGACCCCACCTATCTACAGCTAGAGGAGACCCCACCTATCTACAGCTAGAGGAGACCCCACCTATGTACAGCTAGAGGAGACCCCACCTATCTACAGCTAGAGGAGACCCCACCTATCTACAGCTAGAGGAGACCCCACCTATCTACGGCTAGAGGAGACCCCACCTATCTACAGCTAGAGGAGACCCCACCTATCTACAGCTAGAGGAGACCCCACCTATCTACAGCTAGAGGAGACCCCACCTATCTACAGCTAGAGGAGACCCCACCTATCTACGGCTAGAGGAGACCCCACCTATCTACAGCTAGAGGAGACCCCACCTATCTACAGCTAGAGGAGACCTTGTGATAAGCCCTGTTTCAACAAATGGTGGCGTGTCCCTTTAATAGCAGTAGTATACAATATTTTGGTGTGAAATGGACAAAACAGCTTCCACGAACGTGTTTTTTTTTTTTTATTATTTTATTTGAAGTGTTAATGCATTCTTTCCTGTGTTCTCACTGAACTGATTGTCCGGACACTTGCTGTCAGTTTCCCTCTCACTGATCACTGGTCAGCTGTTAGCTATGCATGCCTGCTGCTCAGTGATCCTGTAAATGCTGAAGGTTAACGCAGGCATTTGATCTTGTCTCTGGTGCTAATGGTGATGAAGATGAATATTCATCCTGTCATATCCTCAGTTAATGGAAATTAACATTTTTGCAATGTGATGGTTTACCCCTCTGAAAGCCTTCTGAACTGCCCTCACCTGCTGCACGTCACCATGACGTTACCAATTCTTTACCAAAGAACAACAACAAACTAAACAGAAATTCTGTGGATGAAAGCATGCTGGGAGAACAACCCGTTCTCACTCCAAACTCGTACCATACGGACGTTTGGACAGTGGCAGAAACGAAAACAAATCTCCCTTCAGCGTGTTAGTAGAACGTAGCGGGGAGAGCAGCAGCAGCTACACGGCGGTCTGAAGATGGCGTAGCACTAAGAGCGACCACGGTAGCGAGTTTCCTAAAGTCGCTTTCTTCTTTTCCTAAACCCGACCGTCCCGTTTTCCCGCGTGTCAACGTAAGCCCACCCACGACCTTTTCCTTATAACAGCGTCAAAAGTGACGCCAATAGTCCCGACCAACCGCGTTTAGATAAAGACGCTAAGGGTCGTTTTATGCCTGACGCGTTGGAGGTGGCGCGCGCATTCGTGACATCAAAATTACGTAATTTCCGGCCGGCGCATCCAATTTTCAGCGCGCGAGCACAGGGCGCGCACCAGTCTATTTTTTTCAGCGGCGCCCGACAAACTGGAAACAGGAAGCGTGAACGAGCTCCTGGGAAACCGGATGCCAGGACTCGCCGACTGACTGCAGGTCTCTCTGGTAAACTTACTGGTTAACATGAGTTGTTTTATGGTGAATGAAAGACTCGATCTGACGGAGTAGCTCATTGAATCAGATCGAAGCATGACGGCACTGCTGCTGCCTGTTCTGCTGTTGTTTATCTTTTTCTTCTTCTTCTAGTCCTTAGAAAGAAAAACATCAGTAGCCTTTGCTCCTTAGCGCCACCTCTGTTCAGGAGAAGACTGCAACTAGTGCCGCGACCACCACGCGCCAGTATAAACACTCACGGCAGTCCCGTGACATCACAATTTCCGCACGCACTGTTGAAAGCGCTAGTATAACTGAGCCTTAAAGGAGACTTTTAGGGTCAATAACAACGACAAAGGCACCTGACCAAGCGTCCGTATGTTACGACATGGGAGTGAGAATCTCTTGGGGGGAAACATAAACATGCATTTTCAGATAGATAGATAGATAGATAGATAGATAGATAGATAGATAGATAGATAGATAGATAGATAGATAGATAGATAGAGAGATAGATAGAGAATGCATTATGACCCTATGCTGCTAATGCATCACTAACCCTTCTCATGACAAGGTTGTACGTGGGCTAAAAAGTGTCCTGATGAAATTCCTGTGTAAATAAAGATAAAGTAGTCCTAAACATACACATAATTATCTTACACATCAGATCTAAAAGAAAATACAGAACCAGCAGTTACAGTAACAAATGAAATGTTCTCCAGGATATTATTGGAATATCTCATAATATAAGAAATGGTGTATAAACCCAAATTATATAAGTACATCCAACCCGGTGTCACGTCACATTATTTTGAGCTATTGATTCGTGTACAGGGACATTTTCTGAATGGACAACGGACTATAATGATATTTGTTACACAGACTCGATTTAGAAGGGAGTCATTCACTAAACCGCACCATAGTTCAGAATAAAAAAAGTAGTTTAATTTGGGAGGGAGGTGTTCAGTGGGATGATAGCACGCAGTGGTGGTGTGGCAGGGTCCAGGGGTCAAGACTCAGGGTGGGTGTGGGGCTCAATGATAAGTCCAGGATCTTGTTAGGAGGTGATGGTGTGAACCGCTGAGCTGCCGTGGTGTCCTACTAAGAGGGGAGAGAGGAGGAAAAGAAGGGTTAGGGGTGGGGGAGGGTTGGGAGAACTGAGACGAACGGGAGACGGAGAGGGTTAGACATATATTTTTAACACTGCTACCGAGAAGCACTCGGGTGCAGGTCGACCCACAACCAGCAGGTGGACCAACAACCAGCGGGACGACCCACAACCAGCAGGTGGACCAACAACCAGCAGGTTGACCCACAACCAGCAGGTGGACCAACAACCAGCGGGACGACCCGCAACCAGCAGGTGGACCAACAACCAGCGGGTCGACCCACAACCAGCAAGTGGACCCGCAACCAGCGGGACGACCCACAACCAGCAGGTCGACCCACAACCAGCGGGACAACCCACAACCAGCAGGTGGACCAACAACCAGCAGGTCGACCCACAACCAGCAGGACAACCCACAACCACCAGCTCGACCCACAACCAGCGGGACAACCCACAACCAGCAGGTGGAGCCACAACCAGCAGGTGGACCCGCAACCAGCAGGTGGACCCGCAACCAGCAGGTCGACCACAACCAGCAGGTCGACCCACAACCAGCAGGACGAACCACAACCAGCGGGTGGACCCACAACCAGCAGGTCGACCCACAACCAGCAGGACGAACCACAACCAGCGGGTGGACCCACAACCAGCAGGTCGACCCACAACCAGCAGGACGAACCACAACCAGCGGGTGGACCCACAACCAGCGGGTGGACCCACAACCAGCAGGACGACCCACAACCAGCAGGTGGACCAACAACCAGCATGCGTAATTTACAAAACCTATTATAATTTCCTTTACACAAACAAAGACATTTGCACCACAAATTGTTGCAGAAAAATTCACCAGAATGCAGAAAATGAAGTGTTTGGCATTAAAAATTTACATTTTGCTCAAAAGTGGAGATCTCAACCCCCCCAATGTTGAAGGAAAAGCTATGCCCTCGCCCACAAAACATGGTAAAGGTGTGTGTGTGTGTGTGTCTAAGTGTGTGTGTGTGTGTACTTTTGGTAGTTTTGCTTATTGTGATGTCATTTCTTGGAGTATCTTGAAATGCGTCATACCCCTGAGATCAGTAGAACTTTAACTTAAAGGTTTTGCAAGTCAAATCAACCATAATAATTGCTAACATTATTGACATTAGTGTCATAAATAAATAAAAAAATTAAAAAATCTGACATATTTTCATCACATTTTCCTTTTCCTACTATGACAAGTCAACATGTCTGCTGGGAAAAAGGTCCGTAGCTCCAACGACAGAGGCCTTAGCTTTCCGCTGCAAACAGAATAAACCTTCTAGCTGTCATGGTTTTTATTTGAGATGGATGTAAACAAAGATCATGTAAACAATGATCTCCCGCTGCCAGGACTCTTAGGCATGTCTCCAATTCCTAAAGTGTATTATCTTTATTTCCTGGTTCGCTTGGACGCCTGTGACTTCTCCACGTCTGTGCGATGTGTGACAGCAGGGCAGGTTTCACCGTTAAACTTTCACAGAGTTTACACAGAGTGACAAAGAAAATGTTTTCTGTGAAGAGCAAATTTCACCCAGAAGTGGAGAGACACCAAACTGAAGCTGTAAGCTGTTCAGTCCCTCTCGATGGACCACTGTGGAAATCACACATGGGTCAGGTTTTATTTTGTAATTCATCACTCCCTCCAGAAAAACGTGATTATGCGATCGCATAATTCAATGCATAATCAGCCAAAGTCTGCATATTTATGCGGGGGGGCCGCATTTTTTCAAATTCGGCGCAGAAATTGCCGATTTCCGCGCAAAATATGCGGGGCTTGCATGATTTCATAATCCCCGCATTTTTCGTTGCAAAAAAGTCACATATATCTCAGCAGGAAGTTGAAAAATGTTGCGTTTACTCATAGACAGTAAAAGAAAAATGGACCCGGCGACGCCGCTGTTTTTGACGGAGACCAGTGAGGTCACTTCCCCGGTGATGGCTGAGCGTTACTGCGCAGCCTCAAACTGAGCTTGATGACGTAGATGTGACGTGAGCAACGTGTCTGAACGTTGTAAGTCTTCTGGTAGCTGTGCCAAGAGAAATCTCAATCATTCCCAATCTATCAGAGACGGAGAGCGTAGGTATATGTAAGGAGATAACATAGGCACAGGCTCATTACTGATAACTAAAATGCTAGTTAACATTAGTAATTAAACTAAACAGCTGATGTAAGTCCAAACTGCCTGCGAGCTTCTCCTGTACTACACGGTAATTCCTCTACTATGAGACAGGAAGTCTCGTGGTTATGACCCAACCGTTAGCCTATTGTTATAAAAACGTCTGCTACGGAGCCATAACGTGAGGTACAAGGTAACGGAGCCTTTTATACATTGTCGTGTTTCTTTAGAAATAAACAACGGACAAATAAAGTCTTTAAACTCTTCAGATGTAAAGTTATTGGCTGTCAAAGTGACGCCAAAATGAATGGAAGTCAATGGGATGCTAACGGGGGGTGATGGGAAAGGGCTAGCAAAATGGCGCCATCGCGGCTTCGCTCTGAGGAGAGAAGCCCGCCCCCCTTGCGTTTACTTCACACAAGAGCAGCCATTTTCCCCTGTTGCCATGGGAACGTTATGAAGTGACGTCATTTCTCCTAGTGAGAACACGGTGTTGGGGGGGAATCACTTTGTTTTCTCTTTTTCATCAAACTGCAGTTTTTGCAAGTTCCCGCAATTTCATCACATAAAACTGCATAAATATCCCGCATATTCCATCACATTTATTAAGAAAACGTGCCGCATAATCAAGGATTTTTGCCCGCAACAATCACAAAAAAAACTTGTTTTTCTGGAGGGACTGGTTATTTATGAAATGGCGGCGGCCTTTTTCTCATGCTGGTGTGCTCCGTGCTGAGCAGACTTTGAGGGACACCGACCGAGCTTCTGACAAGCTCCCGTTACACATCTCCTCTCTGCTGTCTGCAGGGAGCAAACTTTCCACGCAGCTCTCACAAGACTGTACCCGGGTCTCGCTGACGGGTCTTCAACCCTTAATCACAAATCCCTTCTGGACTGGAAAATCAAGTCACTTCCATTCCTGTCCAACGACCCGTGTAATCTTTATGACATTTAACCTGACCCGCACTTGCTTCTGTCCACGAAGGACTTGTTAAGCCTACAGGAAGATTAGGTTTGTACTCAGAAGATGTATTTTGCAGGCTCTTAAAACAGATGCACATGAACTGAATTATCCCGGTGGATTTCAACACGTATCTCTGTTGTTTGTGGTCACGTCGTGCTGTCAGTAGCGAGAGAAACTAAACCAATCGGTGCTGCTCCCCCATGTTCTCCTCCTGCTAGAGTTAGCACCCAGCAGGCTGCAACAGGGCAGGTTGTAAACATGTTTTTAGCCTCTAAACATGTTGGAGACGTCACTACGAGGTCCTACCCGTGTGCAGTGATTCCTTCTGAGGGAACACAGAGAATCTGACTGCAGCAGATGAGACAGAAAGGCAGAAAAGTTGTGTTAATCCAGCTCTGTTTAGTTGCAGAGACAGTAAGACGAGTGCTTAGGGACCGTCTACAAACTACGACACAGAAAAGAGACATAACAAAAATATGATTAAATAAGGTCCGTTGTTTATTTCTAAAGAAACACGACGATGTATAAAAGGCTCCGTTACCTTGTACCTCACGTTATGGCTCCGTAGCAGACGTTTTTATAAAAATAGGCTAACGGTTGGGTCATAACCACGAGACTTCCTGTCTCATAGTAGAGGAATTACCGTACAGTACAGGAGAAGCTCGCAGGCAGTTTGGACTTACATCAGCTGTTTAGTTTAATTACTAATGTTAACTAGCATTTTAGTTATCAATAATTAGCCTG
>CM042444.1:1043327-1060827 GCA_023631565.1 Gymnocephalus cernua | reverse complement strand
TGGTAGTAATAATAATAACAATGATAATAATAATAATGTATACTTTATTAATCCTGCAAGGGGAAATTCCAATGTTTTCACTCTGTTGTTAGAATACACATTACACACATTATACACTGAAGTACACACACATGCTCAGTGCTTCTACATGCACTAATGGAGAGATGTCAGAGTGTGGGGGGGGGGGGGGCTGCCCATGGACAGGCGCCCCGAGCAGTTGAGGGGGTTCGGTGCCTTGCTCAAGAGCACCTTGGCAGTGCCCAGGAGGTGAACTGGCATCTCTCCAGCTACCAGTCCACCACCATACTTTGGTCCGTATGGGGACTTGAACCCTCCGGTTCCCAACCCAACTCCCTACTGACTGATCTACTGCCCCCCCCCCCCCCCACTACCCACTACCGGTAGCTCCGACCGTCGCCATCTTGGCGGTGCCTGACGTTGGCTAATCCCAAGGGGGGCGGGCTTCTCTCCTCAGAGCGATGGCGCCATTTTGCTAACCCCTATCCATCACCCGCCGCTAGCATCCCATTGACTCCCATTCATTTCGGCGTCACTTTGACAGCCAATAACTTTACATCTGAAGCGTTTAAAGACTTCATTTGTCCGTTGTTTATTTCTAAAGAAACACGACGATGTATAAAAGGCTCCGTTACCTTGTACCTCACGTTATGGCTCCGTAGCAGACGTTTTTATAAAAATAGGCTAACGATTGGGTCATAACCACGAGACTTCCTGTCTCATAGTAGAGGAATTACCGTACAGTACAGGAGAAGCTCTCAGGCAGTTTGGACTTACATCAGCTGTTTAGTTTAATTACTAATGTTAACTAGCATTTTAGTGATCAATAATTATCCTGTGCCTATGTTATCTCCTCACATATACCTACGCTCTCCGTCTCTGATAGATTGGGAATGATTGAGATTTCTCTTGGCACAGCTACCAGAAGACTTACAACGTTCAGACACGTTGCTCACGTCACATCTACGTCATCAAGCTCAGTTTGAGGCTGCGCAGTAACGCTCGGCCATCACCGGGGAAGTGCTTCTAATAGACGCCACTGGTCTCCGTCAAAAACAGCGGCGTCGCCGGGTCCTTTTTTATATACTGTCATTGGCTCATCCAAAGATGGGTAAACATGTCTCCACGGCTCTCCCCATAGGAAAACAATGGCATGGCCCAGTGGGTTGTGCCAGCTGCCTTGTTTGTTAGCACACGTTCACTTCCAGTCTCCATGACATCAGCAATTTCCATTTTCCAACTCCAAGCAATTTTCATCCGCCGTTGTTCTCCCTACCAGGATGTGAAAGTGACTTCTATACTTTTGGTGTAATTTGTGTGAACTGAGAAAATTGCTTCTTCAGCTTTTTCACCATGACAGATGAGGTCATGTGACGTCACTGTGGTCACAGTGTCCTGTTTGTTGTGCTGTCACGTCTGTTAGGAGAAAGTGAAGAGCGGGCAAAAGCGAAGGGGGACCAATGCAACACGGTGGAGAGTAGTATGAAAGACGGAAAATCCGCGTAGGGAGGTTGGTTTTGGGGGGGTGGAGGGGTCAAACAACACGGGACTTTCACCCAGGAGACCGGGGATCGCGCCCCGTGTGTGGCGGTCCATCTCGTTGTTGTCGCCGGCGTGTGGCGTTTCATTTCCTCGTTGTTGCGTCCCCGAGAGACCGTAGATGGAAGAATTCCAGGTTGGGTTTAGGAAAAGAACGGCGAAAGGTAACGTGGCACGCGGGACGCGATCCCCGGTCTCCTGGGTGAAAGTCCCGTGTTGTTTGACCCGTCCACCCCCCCCCCCCCCCCCCCCCCCAACCAACCTCCCTACGCAGATTTTCGCCCTTAATACTACTCGCTACCGTAGTCGTGCTGTGATCACGAGACATGCTTCCCATTGAAATACATTAGTTTAGAAAACGACAAAATGGTGTCATCGTCACTCGGGTTTGACCCGTGGTTGATGAGGCGTCGTTGGTCGTCGTAGCGGAGCGTTAGAAAGGTAAGTGGAGGAGATAAAATAGATTAAGTTAGATTAGATTAAATTACGTGACCATTTCAATCAGGGGAGACTTGTTTGCAGATATGCAAATATTTATTTTGAAAATACGCATGCAGAGTAACAAAGGTTTGCATCAAATCTTTGGAGATTAGACTCCAACGGACAAAAGGTATATAGGCTATATAATTTCTAGAGTTTTAGAAAAGCCAGTATATCCCCCCCGATGGAGTCTAGACACTGGCGGTGGTGATTAAACCAGAAGGGGGTCCGTCAGCCAGAAGAAGACCGAGAACCCCGCGGTTAAAGGTGCCTGGAGGTGGAAGGGGAGGAGGCGGGTCGCACGCTCGTCTGCAGAGACGACTGACAGAAGCGGGAGAGAGAACAGATTTAAAACATGGTTGTTGTGCTGCGATAGGCTTGAACGAACGTGCCCGATTCTGATTGGATACGTGACGTAAGCTACTTCTCACCACACAGCTGATCAGAGACTGGGTTGACCAACGTGCACCGCAAACTCAAGCGCTAGCAGAGTGAAGTACCAACGACTCCCAGTGCATCCGACGGCCCATTCTACCCGCCGTCAGTGTCTGAGATGTACTGTATGTCGTATGGTATGCTGAAAGTCATTTTCATTCATACATTGTGTTGTTTTTTTAAGTTAATCCACATTTGATGCTCTATTGCAAGGGGTGTCAAACTCAGTTTCCCAGAAGGCCACACTGGAAAATGAGAATCACATCAAGGGCCAGACACGTAGAGATTATTGACATGTGTTTGTTTAAGGCAAAAAGTCTAATATTTTGACTGTATTATTGCACGTCTCATATACTGGAGTCTTCTCACTTACGTTGTGGGCCTCATAAAGCCCCAAAAAGTTCCTCAGTCAGCGACAAATACGCTGAAAAAAGCGCCAGAAAAGTTGGAAAAAGGCCCAAAAAAGTGTCAAAATTGTCTGAAAAAGTGACAAAAACATCGTCAAAAGCGCCAAAAACTTCAGAAAAAGTGGCAAAACATTAAGTAAAGCGTCCAAAGCATTAAAACAAAGTGCCTAAAGCACTGAAAAAAGCGCATAAACCGCTAGAACAGGTATCACAAATGTTGAAAAAAGCACAAAAAATAAAACTATCTACAAAAAACTAGGCGGGCCAGAATTTATTGTGAACCTAAATTAAAAGGCGGGCCGGATCAACACCCGCGAAGGGCCGGATTTGGCCCTCGGGCCTTGAGTTTGACACCTGTGCTCTATTGAGAACGTGAGGCAGTAACACAATGAATGCGGTACGTGAATATGTGTATTTGTGAGCCGTTTCAGCCTCTGCTCTGCCTGAGGACTGGACAGTAACAGGGAAAGGGAGACCGATGTCTGATGAGAGCTCCAAGAGCTGATAAGGAGGTGCTGTCTAGACGGGATGAAGGATTGGGGAGGGTCAGCTGGGCCGCGCTCATCCTTCTTATACCTCGTTCCCCTTAATCTTATCTTTGTTAAACCAAACTGAGGCCACGTCCACGTCCCCCGTCTTCCCTGGCATCGTCTCAAGAATATCAGCTTCCAAACGGATCCATTTTGTAAATGACTCAACACGCTATACTTCGTACTCCAGGCCTCTAGGCGGCGCTGTTTCTGCCACAGTCTCATGGATCTGTCGTGTTTCCTTTCCGTTATTAGTTCGTTTCATGTTTTTTTCTGTTAGTCTGTTTTATTTTGGTAGTCTCGCTGTTCTCTCATGTGTTGTCTGGCTTTACTTCCTGTCTGTTACTTTCCCGCCTGTGTGATTACCTGTCCCCGCCCTGATGTGTTTGTTTGTGTGTCTTATTGTCTCCCTTGTCTTGTGTATTTAAAGTGCCTATATAATGAAAAAGAAAATCACTTTTTCTGGATTTGGGGTGTTATTTTGTGTCTCTGGTGCTTCCACACACATACACACTTGACAAAAATAACCATCCATGTTGTTCTGAGTGAGATACGGTTTCTGGATGATTCCTGCCTTCAGTCTCCAGGTGAGCTGGTCAACATCTGCACGGCTTGTTACGTCAGTAGCCGAGACCAAGTGGCTAACCGTAGCATGCTAGCGCTAGCATGCTAGCTCGTTCTTCTTTGGCAAAACACTGCTACAACACACACTAGTTCACCATAATCTCCAGAAGAACTACTTCCTGTCCCTGTTCTGCAGGTATTCCACGCTAAGGTGGAAGTGTTCCCTGTTTAGAAGAAGTCTCCCTGCTGATCCTGCCTTGAAGTTAGAGAAACAAACAGCTAGCTGATGTGATCTTACCGAGCTACTGAGCATGTGCGACTCACTACAAAGATGGAACAGCAGTGAGATGTCTCACTCTGTAGCTACAACAGAGAGCTCAACACACAGGGTGAAAAGAGGAGCTGCAGCAATGTGCAGTACAACAAAAATATGGTGTTTTCTGAGAATTAAACCATGTAAACCTATTCTGGTACAACCTCAAAAATACAATTATGAACCTGAAAATGAGATAATATGGGAGCTTTAAGTTCAGTCTTCCCCTTAGTGCGAGATCGTCTGCTTCCATGTGTTCAGCCTTCAAGCATTTTCCCCGTGTCCTGTTATCCTGAGTATTCCCTTGGATTTTTGACCATTGCCTGTTTTCCCGGATTTCCCTTCTGCCTCCCGTTTACTGGGCACTGTTGCCTTTCTTTATTAGCGTGCTAATAAATCATTGTTGTGCATCACCTGAGTTGTGCATTTGTGGGTCCATTCTCTGTGTGCGTCTTTGTAACAGAAAGTGTCTTAGCTGCAACTTGTAGAAATAATAAGCCCAGTATCTGGTAAACATTGTTAAATATTGTGTAACAAAAAGGCATTTACAGATTTTCGCTTGTCGGAGCACATGCACAGGTCCTTCTCAAATATAAAATATGATCTGTTTTGATTGGCTGCTTGCCAGCAGGCAACTCGTCAGGGTGCAGTTCTTTTCCATTGTGTTCCCGTCCATGTGTTTACAGATCTGTCCACTGGCTAGTGCTGTTGCTGCTCTGTCAGAGCTGCCTCTCCTTTCAGTCACTATAGGGTATATGCTATCCACAACAGCACATTACCATCTCACAGAACCACATGTAAACATTTGTCAGATTTTAATTTCACATGAAAAAAGTAAAAGTAAGATTTATTTCACACACTTTCTTGGGAAATATCCCTCCTTCAAATGAATCAATCTGGAAAAGAATAATAATCTTAATATAGACTGCTCACATGTCTATGCCAACTTTAATAAGAGGGGTGACATGCAGTGGTGGAATGTAACTTGAGTACATTTACTCAAGTACTGTACTTAAAGGACAATTCTGGCGCAAAATGACCCTAGGGGTTAATAACATATGTGTACCGAGTCGACCGTTCTCTGGGATATGTTCTCATGCTAATCGAATGCGTCTCTAGCTTGAAACAAGCTACCGCAAACTGGTGGTTAGCTGCTAACGCTAGCTTTGTAATAAACTGTCTGTACACTTACAAAGTTCTCAATGCTTGTGTTTACATGTAGGACCCTCATGATGCTACCGGTGAAGTGTGGTGATATGGTGAGCCTTGTTAGTGGTGTAGAAATAGCGATTTACCATCTGCCCCGAAAGCTAGCATTAGCAGCTAACCACCGGGTTTGCGGTAGCTAGCTTAAAGCTAGAGACGCATTGGATTAGCATGAGAACATATCCCAGAGAACGGTCGACTCGGTACCCATATGTTATTAACCCCTAGGTTAATTTTGCGCTGGAATCGAAATGGTAAATCCCTTGGTGTAAAATTACAAAAATAACAGTTGAGAGAACCTGGAAATCCAGAGATCTCGCGAGAGCACAATTTGAATTAGCTCAGCGAGTCACTCTGGCATCGAGTGATGATGCTCATTAACTATGCCCTGGTAGCCGAGCTGCACCAATCACATCGGTGTATCTGATGTAGGCGGACCAGAGGCGAGCTGCACCAATCACATCGGTGTATCTGATGTAGGCGGGCCAGAGGCGAGCTACACCAATCACATCGGTGTATCTGATGTAGGCGGGCCAGAGGCCAGCTGCACCAATCACATCGGTGTATCTGATGTAGGCGGACCAGAGGCGAGCTGCACCAATCACATCGGTGTATCTGATGTAGGCGGGCCAGAGGCGAGCTACACCAATCACATCGGTGTATCTGATGCCAGAGGCGAGCTGCACCAATCACATCGCTGTATCTGATGCCAGAGGCGGGTTAAACAGATGAGGACAGTTTAATCTACCAGTTAGCTCCGCTGGTAGCTGAGCGTGCAGGGCTCTGGATACGTCACCCTGTGTACTGTTGTGATTGGTCGTAGTTTTATCCAATTGCGTGCAGTGAGATTTTTAAATGCACGCTTGGTGCCGCCCCTCGAGTTAGGCCATTTTTATTACTCAATGCCAGACCCTTGATCTGGATTTCGAGGCTAGCAAATTCATGCTACACAGTCAAACATTGCCTAAGCCTACATAACTTCCAAAAGCATGTGGTTAAGGTCTTATTTCTCCGGCCATATCGTGAGACAAGGACATTGACAAAGACATCTTTCGGATTTGGGTCTGGATTTCCAGCCTATCAAATGCCTGCCATGTCAACCAAACAAGCAAGGTTGTAATTTTCTTACATCCTCTTAAAGGTCTGTGTATAGCAAACATGTGCACATGAACTAAAGATGCGAAGAAGAAAAGCGGTACGTGTTCCTATCATGTTTCTTTTCAGACTTTAACTGCCGATATATGCCTCAGTATTTCAGAGGCCATGTCCTGATAGTGATTAGCTGCAGTGCTGGCAGGTCCCACTGAAGTCACGCAGAAGATGAAAATCTCTGTGTGTAAATGTTCCGTCTGTGATCCTAGTGACCACAAAGACTCAATCCAGTGTTATGAAAGCCACTTGTTGCTATGCACATCTGCCTGTTTATCTGTAAAAGCATCTCAAATGAAAACTAAGTGATTTTATAATACATTCTGCATGTTTTCATTTGGGCTCTGTCAAATCCAGACAACTACAACGTGATGCAGGCAGTTTTTCAGGCACTCTGTGAAGGTTTCGGAGGCCCGGCTATTGTCATTTACCCGGCTCTTAAATGAGAGATATCATGTGCGTATTAAGCATTTCCAGTTCCTCAGAAAGCTGTCTGTAAGTAGCCTGACTGGATAAAGAGTGTCCCTGCTCTTTCTCAAAGCTATTCCCTCAGCAGCGAGCCCTGTCAAGAGACGCCATAAAACACTGTCCTCCGCTGACTCTGTCCTTTTTCTCTATTGCTCGCTCACTTTATTCTGCACAGTGCAGAAACCAAAGATACTGGAGGGGGGGGGGTTCAGCAAAATGACATGATGGAGGGTAGACTTCTATTTCCATAATTTACTCAATTTAATCATGGAAAAGAAGCTGTGTGTTTGTGGATTTTTGGTGAGAACGATTTATAAGAAAACACCATTTTACATTTAACCTTAAAAGTCAACATCTTAAGCAACAACTTGATTTGAAAAACCTACAAATTTGAAGTACTAACTTCTATATCTGCAAACCACAATTAGGAGCTATGAGAACACACTGACAGCGTGTCTTGAATGTGGTCTATAACTTCAGTAAAAGGGTGTCGGTACCCAATCTGCGCAAGATGTTCGCGCATGCGCAGATGGTAATCCTGTTTTAGGAGGATTTACGACACTGCACGATCTGTTCCACGCTGGTCGTAGTTGTAGCGGTCCGCCATTAGCCTCCACCGGGAAGCTTACGTTAGTTTAGCTAACAGCTAATTCGGCTGACAGCATTCGGTCTAAAATAACATTAACTCAAACTAAACACTTGAAAAAGCAGGCTACAATATCAATATTTCTTGACTATTTCTTTGGTAGAAAGCATTTCCAGTGAAAACTGTAGTGTGCTCTGGGACCTCATCATCCAGTTGTATCCTCCCACAAGACAAAAAACACTTTCTCATCGTCCGTTCTTGATAAAGATATGTTTGCTTTACTCTATCTACTATCTTTACTATCTAGCGGTGCTTTATCCATTTTCAAACCTGCCTGGTCACAAACTTCCTTAAACTTTCTTAAATTACAGCTAAACAGTACACTAAACCATCCATCCATCCATCCATCCATCGCGGGGACAGCAGCTCCAGCAGGGGACCCCAAACTTCTCTTTCCCGAGCCACATTAACCAGCTCTGACTGGGGGATCCCGAGGCGTTCCCAGGCCAGGTTGGAGATGTAATCCCTCCACCTAGTCCTGGGTCTTCCCCGAGGTCTCCTCCCAGCTGGATGTCCCTCCACCTAGTCCTGGGTCTTCCCCGAGGTCTCCTCCCAGCTGGACGTCCCTCCACCTAGTCCTGGGTCTTCCCCGAGGCCTCCTCCCAGCTGGACGTGCCTCCACCTAGTCCTGGGACTTCCCCGAGACCTCCTCCCAGCTGGACGTGCCTCCACCTAGTCCTGGGTCTTCCCCGAGGTCTCCTCCCAGCTGGACGTGCCTCCACCTAGTCCTGGGTCTTCCCCGAGACCTCCTCCCAGCTGGACGTGCCTGGACCACCTCCCTAGGGAGGCGCCCAGGGGGCATCCTTACCAGATGCCAGAACCACCTCAACTGGCTCCTTTCGACGTGAAGGAGCAGCGACTCTACTCCGAGCTCCTCACGGATGACTGAGCTTCTCACCCTCATCATCTCTAAGGGAGACGCCAGCCCCCCTCCTGAGGAAACCCATTTCGGCCGCTTGTACCCTGGATCTGGTTCTTTGGGTCATGACCTCCAGCCTTCATGACCATATAGGTGAGGGTAGGAACGAAAACTGACCGGTAGATCGAGAGCTTTGCGTTCTGGCTCAGCTCAGTTTTCGTCACAACGGTGCAGTAAAATTAATGTAATATGTATGAAAGTGAAGCCAGAAATAGGCAGAAAAACAATATTTAGGCACATGTTCGATCAGCGCTGCCTAGTTTGACCTGAGTTTCTTGAGCCTGGTGCTTTGTGCTGATCGGACATACCCCCCCCCCCCCCCCCCCCCGTTAGTTATCACCTTAAACCCGCCCCATGTGAGATACATGGCTGTGATCGTTCCGCCCATGGCCTAGTCGGCTGGGAATCTGCCGAACAGGAGGGGGAGCTCGTAGATTTGTCTGGTTTGCAGGCTACATTTACTCACTTCTCTCGTGTAGTATCGCTCTATGCAGGCTGTTTGGGTTTTTATGGCCAGGTTTTGAGGTACCTTTGGGATCTCTGCTTATGCCACAATACAATGAGGTCACTTGAACTTGTGTTGCTCACAGTACTGGCTTTTTTAGAACACTATATTTATCCAAAATCAATATCTCTTGACTATTTCTTTGGTAGAAAGCATTTCCAGTGAAAACTTTAATGTGCTCTGGGACCTCATCATCCAGTTGTATCCTCCCACAAGAAACTAAACACTTTCTCATCGCCCCTTCTTGATAAAGATATGTTTGCTTTACTCTATCAAACAACACAGCACAGAATCTGAGATAATTTAAGTAACCTACAGTGTTACTGACGTAGAAAGTCCTGCAGATGTTGACCAGCTCACCTGGAGACTGAAGGCAGGAATCATTCAGAAACCGTATCTCACTCAGAACAACGTGGATGGTTTATTTTCCAAGTTTGTGCATGAGCATGTGGAAGCTAGCCTCGACTGTCCTGATCTCGCGAGCTCCAGTTTTCTGCTCCAGATCAGTCTGGCATCTTGAGATTGAGAAAATTTGGAGCCGTTCGCCAAACGACCGACCAATCGGCGTTGGTTTTGAGGCGGGTTTAGGTGTGATGCAGCGAGGAGCTGGCGAGATCAGGACGGTCTCACGAGGCTCAGCAAGCAGAAGCAACGCGTGCAGATCTGACCTGATCTAGACTCATGTTCAGACAGCGGTAGCCCTGATTCTGTTAGCCGCTCGCTAATGCTGTTTCCTCTTGGATCCTTCTTCTGGAATATGGACCGGGAACCTGAAACGGGGCCTTTTATTCCTAAACTCTCGTCACACAAACGGCAAATATCCTTTACCGACATGTTGCTAGCTGAGCTAACGAGCTGTGCTCTGCCTGCAGCAGCAGGAGGAGCCTGGCTTCGTCTGATTGGTTGATTTGGTCCGTCTATCACCAACATAGCTGGTGACAGACGGATGGTTTATCCAATCAGATAACCAGGATTTTCGCCCCTTCCCAAACGTTCTCCAACGGAAAGTTCCCAGATGGATATGAAGAGCAAATGCGAAGCGATCCATCTGGCGGAGTCGGGTTACTACAAGCCTACTTTCCAAAAGAAGATTTGCTCTTTTTCATCAGAGAATTATCACGATAAAACGCTCGCCTAACCTCTGAATTCCCACTGTATCAAAAGAATAACAAACACAATATCCATGTTGAAGAAGTGGCCCTGTGCTGGATCTGTTTCCTTTGCACAGAGCCCCTCTGGCTAACAGCATGTTTCTCACATGCTCTTCACGCTCAACTCATCCAATAAATCTGTGCAGCAATGGTAGACATCTGGAAAACCTGGCACCCTCTCTGTCCATGAAAAGCTGCGCTCCATCTTTAACTGCCCACAATACAACACAGGTGGTCTTTATTGTTCCTTTCACTCCTTAGAATTCCCACTTCTTCATCTTTTTCAGCCAGAACATGAACATTGTGATAGCAGATGGGTAAACGGTAAGGATAGACGGCACTGCCACTCCTAGCCTACAGTGGAAACACTATGTATGGATGTTAAAGTTCACATATTATGAGAAAAAAATCTCTTTTTCTGGGATTCGGGGTGTTATTTTGTGTCTCTGGTGCTTCCACATAACCTGACTCCACCAGATGGATCGCTTCGCATTTGCTCTTCATATCCATCTGGGAACTTTCCGTTGGAGAACGTTTGGGAAGGGGCGAAAATCCTGGTTATCTGATTGGATAAACCATCCGTCTGTCACCAGCTATGTTGGTGATAGACGGACCAAATCAACCAATCAGATCAAGCCAGGCTCCCCCTGCTGCTGCAGGCAGAGCACAGCTCGTTAGCTCAGCTAGCAACATGTCGGTAAAGGATATTTGCCGTTTGTGTGACGAGAATTTAGGAATAAAAGGCCCCGTTTCAGGTTCCCGGTCCATATTCCAGAAGAAGGATCCAAGAGGAAACAGCGTTAGCGAGCGGCTAACAGAATCAGGGCTACCGCTGTCTGAACATGAGTCTAGATCAGGTCAGATCTGCACGCGTTGCTTCTGCTTGCTGAGCCTCGTGAGACCGTCCTGATCTCGCCAGCTCCTCGCTGCATCACACCTAAACCCGCCTCAAAACCAACGCCGATTGGCCGGTCGTTTGGCGAACGGCTCCAAATTTTCTCAATCTCAAGATGCCAGACTGATCTGGAGCAGAAAACTGGAGCTCGCGAGATCAGGACGGTCTCACGAGGCTAGCTTCCACATGCTCATGCACAAACTTGGAAAATAAACCATCCACACTGTTCTGAGTGAGATACGGTTTCTGAATGATTCCTGCCTTCAGTCTCCAGGTGAGCTGGTCAACATCTGCAGGACTTTCTACGTCAGTAACACTGTAGGTTACTTAAATGATCTCAGATTCTGTGCTGTGTTGTTTGATAGAGTAAAGCAAACATATCTTTATCAAGAACGGACGATGAGAAAGTGTTTTTTTTCTTGTGGGAGGATACAACTGGACGATTGGCCGACCGTTTGGTGAACGGCTCCAAATTTTCTCGATCTCAAGATGCCAGACTGATCTGCGAGCAGAAAACTGGAGCTCAACGAGATCAGGACGGTCTCACGAGGCTAATGGCTTGTAGAGCCATGCCGACAGCAGCTTGTAAACAGAGCGTGCACGAGGAGAACTAGGCTCGTGCACGCTCTCTCGTGCACACGTTTAATAGGCGTTTCTTTCAAAAAGTGGAGAGGGCGGTTCTTTTCTAAAATTCGGGAAAATCCTCCATTATACCTTTAATGCTACGTCATCTTCTCATTGACTTTACATTGGCGTTGTTTTCCGTGGCCTGAATTCTGCGAGACCAGGATGTTTGGACAGTGGCTGTCGGCGTCTGAAGGGCACCTGACCAAGCGTCCGTATTTTACGAGATGGGAGTGTGAATCTGTTGGTAAACCCTACAATATCGTCCCAATATCGACATTGAGGTTTATGGTCAGAAATATCGTGATATTTGATTTTTTTTCATATCGCCCAGCCCTAGGATACGTTAACACACACGATTCGTTACTCCTACCTGTTAATCACACGAGAACAGGGCATTCATCTTTGAACCGAGTAGTATTTCAGTGTTAAATGCACTTAAGTGATCCCTGCTGTGTGTGTCTGTGTGTGTGTGTGTGTGTGTGTGTGTGTGTGTGTGTGTGTGTGTGTGTGTGTGTGTGTGTGTGTGTGTGTGTGTGTGTGTGTGTGTGTGTGTGTGTACACACTCCTGGCTCCTTTGGAGTGGTTAAGCAGCTAGTAAGAAGTATGCTTAAGAAGTCCGTGCTGGAGGATTCCCAACACACCTGCTCTTTTCATTGTGCCTGCATTTTCTCCCCCAGGGGTCTGTGAGCTCATTACTGCAGACAACAACTGCATCATAAATAAACACTGGGACATGCTTTATCAATTAAACAGACAGCGTGGGTAGTAGCAGGACCTCCTTCAGAGGAGCATATGTCGTGAAAGAACACAAAGACCGGAGCGCAGTTAATCACCTACATGTTAGCTTGGTGTGCTAACGTTAGCTGGTCAGCGCATCACTTGGTCCGTCTGTGTCTTGCTTGCTTGCAGCCACTTCCAGAGGTTTGATCTGTTTCTTTGTACTTGACAAAAGTTAGCCGTTGTGCGGAGGCTCCACTCAGAGCGTGAGTGGCCTGAAGTTAATACTTGTGTGTTGGTGTGTGCAGGGCCGGCATGTGTGTGTGTGTGTGTGTGTGTGTGTGTGTGTGTGTGTGTGTGTGTGTGTGTGTGTGTGTGTGTGTGTGTGTGTGTAGAGCGAGAGTGACAGCAATTAGCTTTGGAGCAAGTAGCGACTCTAGTGTCTGAATGAATATATATGAATACGGAGCGTCTACACCAGTTCATGTATGAATACGGAGCGTCTACACCAGTTCATGTATGAATATGGAGCGTCTACACCAGTTCATGTATGAATATGGAGCGTCTACACCAGTTCATGTATGAATATGGAGCGTCT
This sequence comes from Gymnocephalus cernua, assembly GCA_023631565.1. NCBI lineage: Eukaryota > Metazoa > Chordata > Actinopteri > Perciformes > Percidae > Gymnocephalus > Gymnocephalus cernua. The sequence continues at coordinate 1,047,660 of CM042444.1, read as the reverse complement.
ACTCCAGTTCATGCATGAATATGGAGCGTCTACACCAGTTCATGTATGAATATGGAGCGTCTACATCAGTTCATGTATGAATATGGAGCGTCTACTCCAGTTCATGCATGAATATGGAGCGTCTACACCAGTTCATGTATGAATATGGAGCGTCTACATCAGTTCATGTATGAATATGGAGCGTCTACACCAGTTCATGTATGAATATGGAGCGTCTACACCAGTTCTTGTATGAATATGGAGCGTCTACACCAGTTCATGTATGAATATGGAGCGTCTACACCAGTTTGTGTATGAATATGGAGCGTCTACACCAGTTTGTGTATGAATATGGAGCGTCTACACCAGTTCGTGTATGAATATGGAGCGTCTACCCCAGTTCATGTATTAATATGGAGCGTCTACACCAGTTCATGTATGAATATGGAGCGTCTACACCAGTTCATGTATGAATATGGAGCGTCTACACCAATTCATGTATGAATACGGAGCGTCTACACCAGTTCATGTATGAATATGGAGCGTCTGCACCAGTTCATGTATGAATATGGAGCGTCTACACCAGTTCATGTATGAATATGGAGCGTCTTCACCAGTTCATGTATGAATATGGAGCGTCTGCACCAGTTCATGTATGAATATGGAGCGTCTACACCAGTTCATGTATGAATATGGAGCGTCTACACCAGTTCATGTATGAATATGGAGCGTCTACACCAGTTCATGTATGAATATGGAGCGTCTACCCCAGTTCATGTATGAATATGGAGCGTCTACACCAGTTCATGTATGAATATGGAGCGTCTACACCAGTTCATGTATGAATATGGAGCGTCTACACCAGTTCATGTATGAATATGGAGCGTCTACACCAGTTCATGTATGAATATGGAGCGTCTACACCAGTTCATGTATGAATATGGAGCGTCTGCACCAGTTCATGTATGAATATGGAGCGTCTACACCAGTTCATGTATGAATATGGAGCGTCTACACCAGTTCATGTATGAATATGGAGCGTCTACACCAGTTCATGTATGAATATGGAGCGTCTACACCAGTTCATGTATGAATATGGAGCGTCTACACCAGTTCATAAAAATGAAAATGTAAAATTTCAAGCCGATAAGAATACTTGGAATTGATGGTGGTGGTAAATATTCATGGAAAAAAGGTCAAGTTTGTAAACGGGCAACACAGATTTTCCACACTCGTGCCATCATTCTCCATTTCCAAGTCACTGCCATCCACATGGCACCTCCTCCACGCAGGTCACGATTGGTCAGTGTGCTGTAGTTTTCCGCAGCTGTTTGATGTGATAAGGCAGCCCGTTGACTGCCACGCGTGCACTGTATGACGCTCCACAACACGGATATATTATACCCTCAGAAGAGAACATATTTGCTCAACATGAATGAAAACTGTGTGTTTGATAGGTAAATATCCTTAATTATCTTTGCTTCTGAAAGCTCCAGGGTCCTGGAGCATTTGTCACAAGTTAATCGTTAATGAGATCAACTGAGGAGAGCAAAGTGGTGTCAACAGTGAGCTGTTGAAACGGCGCACCCTGGATCAATGTTGTTCTTTCGCCAGTTAAACCCTTGATGGGTCTTTTTCTCTCTGGGCTCCATTGTTGGCCAGTCCTGACAGATGATGTGCTGATCTGGTAGTTTCCTCTGCAGGAGGTCACAGAGAGTTGCATGCATGTCACAGATGACTCTCAGGAGGGGTTTTTTTTTGTTGAGAAAAGTTATTTTTTAACTTGTATAGTACTTCTTTTAAAGGAAACATATACCACACATTTACATTTACCACACTGCACATAGCAACAGATTCTCACCCCCATCTGGTAAAATACGGACGCTCGGTCAGGTGCCTTTGTCGTTGTTATTGACGCTAAAAGTCTCCTTTCACGTCGATGCAGTTCTTCTGTCATTCTGAATTTATAAGAAACAGTTAAATAATGTTGGACAGTTCCCTGCCCGCCGTGCTGGGTAAATAAATGGAGAGAGAAACAGACCCTCCAAAGATATATAATTCAGTTTCAGTCTTTTTGTGTATTGCACGTTCAATAGAGATAAGTGAAGTTAGGCGTACTATCAAGGTGCGTGTCTTTGTCCGCTTCAGCACTGAGCTGAGGACAGCGACACACGAGCCACGCAGGTAGACTACTGAGTCAAAGTCCTGGCGCCGCTAGTGCTCCCCGGGACGTCCTACCAACACGCCGAAGGGCGCTTTTTCTCGTCCCTTCAGACGCTGACAGCCACCGTCCAAACGTCCCGTATTTTACGAGTCCGGGTTGAACATAGCTGTACGTACTATATCTGTCTATATTATGGGTGGCCAGCCAGTTCAGCATAAAGAGCCACAAAAAAAAATGCATCATAGAAAAAAGCCACACCACACATGCACGGTCCACACTACAACAGCAACAGGGACTTCCAGATCTAATGACATGTCATAATAAATGAAGCTCAGCGCAAATTCTTTCAGGAAGACGTCATTAACCCGATCAGTACTATTTCTCCGTAAATCAAATCAGCTGTTTAGAAGCCATACTTTCACTTAAACCAATCAGTCATGACCACGGAATTCAAGGATATATATATATCCATCCATCCATCCATCCATCCATCCATCCATCCATCCATCCATCCATCCATCGTCGTCCTCTTATCCGTGGTCGGGTCGCGGGGGGAGCAGCTCCAGCAGGGGACCCCAAACTTCCCTTTCCCGAGCCACATTAACCAGCTCTGACTGGGGGATCCCGAGGCGTTCCCAGGCCAGGTTGGAGATGTAATCCCTCCACCTAGTCCTGGGTCTTCCCCGAGGCCTCCTCCCAGCTGGACGTCCCTCCACCTAGTCCTGGGTCTTCCCCGAGGTCTCCTCCCAGCTGGACGTGCCTCCACCTAGTCCTGGGTCTTCCCCGAGGTCTCCTCCCAGCTGGACGTGCCTCCACCTAGTCCTGGGTCTTCCCCGAGGTCTCCTCCCAGCTGGACGTGCCTCCACCTAGTCCTGGGTCTTCCCCGAGGCCTCCTCCCAGCTGGACGTGCCTCCACCTAGTCCTGGGACTTCCCCGAGGTCTCCTCCCAGCTGGACGTGCCTCCACCTAGTCCTGGGTCTTCCCCGAGACCTCCTCCCAGCTGGACGTGCCTCCACGTAGTCCTGGGACTTCCCCGAGACCTCCTCCCAGCTGGACGTGCCTCCACCTAGTCCTGTGTCTTCCCCGAGGCCTCCTCCCAGCTGGACGTGCCTCCACCTAGTCCTGGGTCTTCCCCGAGACCTCCTCCCAGCTGGACGTGCCTCCACGTAGTCCTGGGACTTCCCCGAGACCTCCTCCCAGCTGGACGTGCCTCCACCTAGTCCTGGGTCTTCCCCGAGGCCTCCTCCCAGCTGGACGTGCCTCCACCTAGTCCTGGGTCTTCCCCGAGACCTCCTCCCAGCTGGACGTGCCTCCACGTAGTCCTGGGACTTCCCCGAGACCTCCTCCCAGCTGGACGTGCCTCCACCTAGTCCTGGGTCTTCCCCGAGGCCTCCTCCCAGCTGGACGTGCCTCCACCTAGTCCTGGGTCTTCCCCGAGGCCTCCTCCCAGCTGGACATGCCTCCACCTAGTCCTGGGTCTTCCCCGAGACCTCCTCCCAGCTGGACGTGCCTCCACGTAGTCCTGGGTCTTCCCCGAGGCCTCCTCCCAGCTGGACGTGCCTCCACCTAGTCCTGGGTCTTCCCCGAGGCCTCCTCCCAGCTGGACGTGCCTCCACCTAGTCCTGGGTCTTCCCCGAGGCCTCCTCCCAGCTGGACGTGCCTGGAACACCTCCCTAGGGAGGCGCCCAGGGGGCATCCTTACCAGATGCCCGAACCACCTCAACTGGCTCCTTTCGACGTGAAGGAGCAGCGGCTCTACTCCGAGCTCCTCACGGATGACTGAGCTTCTCACCCTATCTCTAAGGGAGACGCCAGCCCCCCTCCTGAGGAAACCCATTTCGGCCGCTTGTACCCTGGATCTCGTTCTTTGGGTCATGACCTCCAACCTTCATGACCATAGGTGAGGGTAGGAACGAAAACTGACCGGTAGATCGAGAGCTTTCTTTGCCTTCTGGCTCAGCTCTCTTTTCGTCACAACGGTGCGATAAACTGAATGTAATACCGCCCACGCTGCGCCGATTCTCCGACCAATCTCCAGCTCCATTGTCCCCCTCACTCGCGAAACAAGACCCCAAGGTACTTAAACTCCTTCACTTGGGGGTAAGGACTCATTCCCTACCTGCACTTACAAATACATGTTAGCTTATCTGCAACAAAGTCTCTCCTGATTGAATTATTATAGCTAATTCT